>CM060966.1:69076920-69261920 GCA_030765045.1 Tenodera sinensis | reverse complement strand
ATGGCAGGGGTGCTTGTGGCAGTCACCATTCCCCCCTTCTTGTCTCTGCTCCCAGTAGCAAGGGCTTCTGGGAGCTTCCACTTGGCGTGGGCACGCTACGCGATGCGTGCCAAAAACTAGCGCACACACGCGTGGCCCACGCTAGCACGTAAAAATAAGTTTACACTTCTTTTAGTGCTAAACACTGCCTCTGTAGAACATTGTAATTACTCTTAGTTGCACAGGGGGGCCATATACACGGGACACTTATGCACACTTCACGACACATCACTTACTTCTCTCAGAAGTTTGGAAAATTCCGCCTGGATGTACGCAGACTAATTGTTATTGAAGCACTCTTCACCGTCACAGTCACTTGTTATTTGAACACGCCTTTCCCGCGAGAATTATGGCAGTTGTATCCCCGACAATGATCCCGCCAAAGCGTTACACGTGCTTGTTTCTCGTGCGCGCTAACAAAGTACCTCTTCACCCAAGTTTCAAGTTTATTTTATTAAGAAAGTATTGGCCTGGTGCCGGTACATTGGGCTCGGTTCACAGGCTATAATTTACATATATATATGATTAACTTTGTTCCTATTTACATCATTTTATGTACATAAAACCCATACGGTGACCATCATTAGGTCACCGAGAATAGTTTATAATTGTCTTTTTAGGGTTCTATTTCTTCTTTGTGTTATATACATATGTACATATTTACACTATTTACACTCACGCATTCACCCACGTACATACTTATGCACACACACATACACGCACACACTCATCTTCACTGGGCACACCAGAAATATACGTCCCAGCTCGCGCATTGCACTATTTACACTATGTACACTGTCCCGCGGTGGCAGCTCCTGAATGTTTTCCGAGGCAAGGGCCTCTGCCGGAACATGTATGTGGCCTAGGAACAAGGTTGCGTGGACGTGCATTAGTCGACGAGCCGAGCCGCTTCTAGAAAATTTTTATCCTGGTATGTTTGCGGTGCTTCGGCTCGCCTTTGCTAATGTTGGCGATCACGTCATTTTCGTGGTTCCTAATGCGTGTCCACGCCGCCATTGCTCTTTTTTCTATTGCCTCCGGGATGAACGGGATCCGGGTTTCAAGGTGTAGAGTTTGGGGGGTGGTGAGGAGTTTAGCAGAGGGGATTCTTCTGAGGGAGAGGGTTTGGACTTGTTTCAGGGCAGTTTTGGAGGCATTAGCCCAGGCCACACATGTATACAGGACCACCGATAGAATAAATGACCTATATAGTATCAGTTTTGACTTCGGTCGCAACTGTTTACTACGGAAGATGGGAGCGCACAACTTTAGCCACTGTCTGAGTTTATTGGCGCTATTTTTATGTGGGTGGACCAACCCATTGTGCGGGCCAAGGTGACACCTAAGTATTTAACCTGCTGACGGCAGTGCAATATTTGACCACTGACCGTTAGGTCCATTGCCAAAGTGTAACGCCGCTTGGAGAAGTGAACCAGCTGGCATTTGTCGGGGTTAATTTTGATTTTCCAGTCATGTTGCTATGAGAGGAAGTTGTTTACATATCGTTGCATTTCTGCAAGGCCGAAACATGGATTTCTATGGTGGTTGTATATTGCAGTGTCGTCAGCATACATGGCGACCTTGTATCTGGCGTCCACTGGGTAGTCATTAGTAAATAGTATATACAGAAAGCGTGACATTATTGCCCCTTGTGGGACGCCAGCTCGCATCGCTCGCTCTCGAGAGGAGGAGCGGCCCACTTGGACGTAAAACTGCCGTTTTTCTAGGAAATTGTGCAGCAAGTACAGATAATTTTGAAGGGCCGGGACATTGTGGTGCAGTTTGTAAATGAGGCCATTGTGCCAGCACCGGTCAAATGCGGTTTCTAGGTCCAGAAATAGTGCCAACGTTGAAGCCCCGTTATTAAATTGCTCTGTTACGTCATCAGTTATCCTGAGGAGCTGTAATTCGGTGGAATGTCCTTTTCTAAAGCCAAACTGCAATTTTGAGAGTTCATGTGTTGCCGAGACTTGTTTTTGTAGTTGAGAAAGGATGTATTTTTCGAGCAATTCACCAATAGTAGACAAGAGACTAATGCAGCGGTAGTTTTGAGGTTGTCTGGTGCTTTTCCCTTGCTTTGGGAGCATGATAACCTTAGCTCGCTTCCAAGTGGAGGGGAAATAGCCTTGCTGCAAACAGGCGATAAATATCTTTGTTAGTTGCACCAGAGCTTTTCTCGGGAGATGCTTAAGTTCCTCATTAGTCACTTTGTCTGGGCCGACAGCTTTTCCATTAGGTAATTTCCTAATGAGCTTGTAAACTTCCTGCGGTGTTATTAGGGATAGCTGTTGCTCTTGCTTCTGCGCCACCCAGGTTTGTACCCATGTCTGTACCTCCCGTTCTAGATCACGGTTGGTAACTGGGTTTTCACTGAATCTGTCTTCAAGACAGTCAGCGAAGACGTCGGATTTCTCCTCTTTGGAGAAGTACAGGCCGCTGTGAGTGTGCAGCGCCTCAGTTGCGGAGTTGACGCTCGTGGAAACTTTGAAAGCCTTTAATAATTTCCACAGGGAAGAGTCCGAATGGGTGGTACTCAGCATTTTGTTTTCCCACTGTTCAGTCTTGTTGATTTTAATTTGACGCCGAATGATGTTGCGTAGCCATTTTGCTAGCACTTTATATTCAGGCTGACGGGTGTACCGCCACAGTCTTGTAAAGCGTCGTCTGCGCGCAATGAGTTGCTCTACCTCGGGGTACGTGCAAAAACCGTGTGGTCTTGTGGTGTATGTGGTAGCATTTCTCCTGGCTGTGTGTAGCGAGGCAGTAAAGTTTTCAATGGCGACATCTATGTCTGCCTCGCTATAGTATGACAGCCTGGGTTGTACCATATCGTGCATTTTCATGGTGAGCTTGTTCCAGTCGGTCTCGGCCCTCCTTCGAGGGCCAGAGGCACCGGCAGAAATGCCAAAAGGTGGGTTCTGGGGGGAGATGTACCTCAATGTCATCATTGTCAGTTATAAATTCAACCAGGAGATTTCCCGCCGCGTTTGCCCGGCGAGAAAGCCACCAGGGGTGCCGGGCATTGAAATCTCCTGCAATTATAACATGCTCCTCTAAAGCGAGGATTTGTTCGAGGTCGCGTATGAAATCTGGGGAGTTGGGGGGCCGATAAAGTGCTACCAGCATCACCG
Organism: Tenodera sinensis; assembly: GCA_030765045.1. Classification (NCBI taxonomy): domain Eukaryota; kingdom Metazoa; phylum Arthropoda; class Insecta; order Mantodea; family Mantidae; genus Tenodera; species Tenodera sinensis. The sequence continues at coordinate 69,258,750 of CM060966.1, read as the reverse complement.
TTTGACTATTAACACGTGTTTTAAGAGCCGTGCACTTACATTACAGGCAACGTGACAGAAGCATGAGCAATAGTGTTTCTAAGTAAAATAGCAGTCCCTCCCCCTTGTCTGCCAATTCTTTTGTTTCGAAAGACTTGATACCCCTGGAGCTTAAAAGCGTGCTCGTGCTTTAATTTTGTTTCGCAGATGAATGCGACGTCAATTTTGTTACGCCGTAGGTAGTTTTCAAGTTCGTGTTGCTTCCTGTGGATGCCATCTGCATTCCACAGGAGTGCGCGAGTTAAAGTTGAGCCTCCCCTTATATAGGACATTTATTCTAAAGGGGTTGAGAAGAGACATATGATGGTCTCTATTTTCTCCCAGGTGCTGTTGCAGCTCTTGAATTTGGCCAGGAAAGGCTGCATCTTCATCAATAATGATGGCAAATTTAGGTCTTTGAAAATATTTAGTATGTCTTTTATCCCACTCAGATCACCCGTGTGCGCCTGTTGGGGTAGTGGAGGGGGACCATTCTGTGGTGGCACTGGTGCCTTTTGCCCTCCGGTAGTTCCCACATAGGAGATACCTGTTTGAACCATGGCCGTTTGTATGATGGGTCTTGGCCCTGGCTGAGCACTGGGAGAGCTCCTAGCTATAGATGCCAGTTGACGGCGGTGACGTTCGTTACGAAACGTCTCATACCCCCTGCAGCTGGCAGGATGCGTTTCCCCACAATTAACACAGTGGGGTACAACGTCCTGCTTGGCCTTTTTCGGGCAATCAGCCAGACGGTGGAGGTCACCGCAAAGGACACACCGGGAGGTCATGTTGCAGTTCCTGAAAGTGTGCCCCAACTGCTGACAGTTGTAGCATTGAGTGATGTTTTGATTTGTTTTTAGGACCTCCACGGTGACCATAATATGGCACACCTCTCGTTCCTGTAAAAGTTTCTGGTTTTCGGTGGCCCTGTCAAGATTTACCTGAAAATTCGGCAGAGGCCTGCCACGTGATGTCATCTGTCGAACTTGGACGCCGGTGTACCCTCTTTGGACCCGATCCTCTTTCACATAATCTTCCTCCAAATCAGCAGGAAGACGTTTGATCACATAGCGAAGAGGTTGGTCAGCACGTGGAGTAAAACTATAGTTCTCTACTCCGGCGTCCTTCAGTAGCTGCATTTTCGGGATCGCGTCTTGCTTCCGTTGAAGGAAGAGCTTGAGGCAGTCCTTCGTTGTCTGCAGTTTGTATGTGCCAGCAGGAAGAGAGCCACGCAGGATGCGTAGGACCTTTACTGTTTGCTGGACGTCAGGGATTATGATCCTTGGGGGTTTTTGGCTGTCTGGTGCTGTTGTATTGTTGGATGTGTTTGGGGCGGAAGTGGGGTGGGTATGGTGGTCGGTGTGGTGCGTCTCTTCTGTGTTTGAGTGGGGGCTTTGGTGGGGGTAGCTTAGGGAAGTTAGTCTTGGAGGTGGAGGCTATTGTGCGTTGTGGTTGTGGGTCCTCTGACGTCTAGTCGTCGTCGGATTCTGCTTCATGTTGTGCCCTCAATGGTGCGTAGGTGCTGTTCGTGGTTAGGGGGTGTGGCGGCGTTTTCTGTTTTGGTAGGCGTTTTCTGTTTTGGTAGGCGTTTTCGGCGCTGCTGGCCGGGACGCCCACTGTTGGAGTCGCTTTCCCGGTCGCTTTCTCTACTCCTTTTGTTCCTTGTAGGAACCTGCCGCCACCCCTCACTGAGGATGACTAGTCTTCGCTTCTTGAGGGCATGCTCTCTGTAGCAGAACCCTAGGTCCTGCGCGAACTTTGAGAATTTCTGGGACTCTCCATCCATGTTTGCCAGCACATTCTGGTAGTAGACGATCTCTCCCTTTAGATCACCTACTTCTTTCTACAATTTTTCTATCTCCAATGCCTTAAGCTCCTCCTCTGTCATCTGCGTTGTCCTTGTTCGGTGGCTGTTGACTGCTGCTACCAGTGGGGTTGTAGTGGGCGGGGCGAGTGTAGTGGCAGTCCCGGCTGCGTTGGATGTCGCTCCGCCCATTTTTTTTATTTCCTATACTAAAGTTATTCTGTGGTGATACAATTTATTTTTTAACAGGGGTGACATGAGGTCCGGTACCGCCGAAGCAAATCGGAAGGTTGTGGGTGCATATTATGATGGGTGGTGCATGGAGGCACTCTAATATCATGGCGGATGCCCTGGCATTGACCTGCGACTTGGGGCGTTTGTGTGTGGCATTGGGGGACCAATGGGAAATCTGGGGAGTGCGATGATGTCGAATATCTGGTTGACTCTAGTCTCCATTGCTGTGGTGTCTTGGATTTTCTGTGTGTTGCGGTAGATGGTCTCAGTGTGTTGGCGTAGTCGGGCGAGTTCTTCGCTTGTTTTGGTGAGAATCTGTATGAGCTCCGTGAGGTGTGTCTGGATTGCTGCTAGGGCGTTGGTTGTGGCGTGGTCGTGGCGCTGTAGGAGCTCAGTGACGTTGGTGTTGTTTGCCGGCGTGTTGCTGTGTTCTGTTATAGCCTTCAGCCGAGAGCCAATGTTCAGAACCTCTGAATGGAGGCCTTGAACCGCGTCTCGAAGGATGCTGTCGGCGACGACGGATGCTGGGACTGCTACGGTCTGTGATCTAACTGTGATCCAACTGTGACTGCGGCGACTGGTGGTGTTCCTGTAGTGGTTGGGGCCGCACGTGTGTACGGCCGTGGAGCTGCGTTGTATGGTGCTGTCATTTGTGCAGGCCGTGGGGATGCGTTGGGATGTGTTGGGATGTGCTGGTGTGTGTGTGTTCGTGCCGGGGATACAGTGGGCACTGTGCTTGTCCCGTAAAGTGACCAAAGCCACTGCAGGAGGCACAGTACCGGCGTCGTCTGCGTAGATCGTGTGATGTACAGTCACTGGTGAGGTTCTGGGCGCCACAGTAATGGCACCGAGGAGCGGCGGTGCAGTGGGTGTCTTCGTGTCCGTAGGCACAGCAGCGGCGGTAGGGTACTTGGCGTTCCGCTCTGCTCGCCTCAGCGCGCAAGCACCGCCCTAACAGGGGCAGGCCCGTGCGTAAGGCAGCTTCGCGGTCGCGTGACTCGGCGAAGACTAGTCACATAAGGCCGGATGGCCCTCTGCGAGTGATGATAAGCGTGGCCTTCATTGCTGAGGTCCATTCGTGCTGTGCAGTGGCGAGAATGTAACGCGTTGGCAGGTCTCTGGGAGCTCCGTAGATAACCACACTGAGGCCCGATTGCGATGGTGAGGTAGTCGAAGCATTCCTACTGTAAGCAGGCGAGATGCCGGAGTTGTCCGGGAGCCTGGAAGTGGTCGGCGGTGGATCCGTAGCACAGACCGGGAGTGACGCTGCCACCACCGCGTCCACAGTACTGCTGCTAGATGCGTCAGGAGTTGCTGTTGAGATCTCTGTTGATTGGTCGGTCTGTGTGCTTGAGGCGCTGGTATCGGCTGTAGTTGCACATTAACATAGAAAGTCACTGGGACCACGGGAGAGAATAAGAATAGTAAAAATAGCTGCAGCTTGTTTACCTGTGGAAATCACATGAAAAACTTGTTTCCAAAAGGTACCAAATCACAAGTAACAAAGTTTTCAGGAGTCACACGAATTTAGAAACATGAATGGTCTCCTTCCACAAAGTGGAATTTTATTTCTGTTCTTTAACATGGAGTGAATTTCTCTATTATTATTAATTATTATTATTATTAATTATCATCATCATCAACATCATCAACATCATCAACATCATCATCAACATCATCAACATCATCAACATCATCAACATCATCATCATCAACATCATCATTATCATCATTATCATCATTATCATCATCATTATTATTATTATTATTATTATTATTATTATTATTATTATTATTATTATTATTATTATTATTATTATTATTATTATTATTATTATTATTATTATTATTATTATTATTATTATTATTATTATTATTATTATTATTATTATTATTATTATTATTATTATTATTATTATTATTATTATTATTATTATTATTATTATTATTATTATTATTATTATTATTATTATTATTATTATTATTATTATTATTATTATTATTATTATTATTATTATTATTATTATTATTATTATTATTATTATTATTATTATTATTATTATTACTATTATTATTATTATTATTATTATTATTATTATTATTATTATTATTATTATTATTATTATTATTATTATTATTATTATTATTATTATTATTATTATTATTATTATTATTATTATTGATAATATTAGGCACAGCATGTTCTACAGCATCTTTCTTGATAGTCTCATTACACGCTGTGACGAACACGTCAGCTCCATTAGCGCAAATTCCGCTCCCTATGCTGGTTGGAGACGTTGCTACTAAGATCTAGTCGCCAGGAGATCTCCTACCCAGTGTTTAGTGTCACAGTACCTAACACCAGCATGAGCTCTTAATCTGCAAGGTATGCGTGAGTGTTGGCAGGAATGGAAACAAACGAGGAATTTGCAAAAATGCGACTTTATTTGCAAATTTAAATCTTTTCGTAGAAAACTGCCGACAATTAGAAATGTTAATTTCTAACACCAACTGCATTGTTCGAAGACTATAACTTTGTCACCCTTTAGTGACCGTCGAGTAATGTGTACGCGTCAAGCTTGCGTACAGACGATCACAAAAATGCGTATCTACTGACTGCGCGACTCCGAGTAAACATAAGTCGTTCATCACGTGATCGCATGGGCAATGTGAAGGAAACGATTTTACCGGTCAGTTTTAAGCAAATCATGGCAAGATAAAAATCTACCCGCGGAACTCCATCCAGACTTGCTTGCCTAACAATCGGAATCTGTCCGGGCTTTCATTCTTGAGCCTTCAATATACACTCAGCTTTACTATTAATGTTTCTCCCCTTAAATATTGATTACAATCTTCTTTTAGTTTTTCTATAATTAATTATTTATGTTCGGATTATAATTTCGGTTTCACCATTCTTCAACATCAACAAATGCTCCTAAGACAATGTTCCTCATGATGCAAAGCCTTTTCTATGTAAATTATGATTAGATCCGGTTTTTCGAAAATACATATTTTGAGCTGTAGTGCAATTTTGAAGGATATATGCATATTTCGACATTTATTTACTTTATGTATGATCAACTACCTGCTAATGTATGTATGCTTTAGACATCCCTTCCTATTTCAAGTCATCAAAATTGCACTGCACGTTTGTGTTCGAGAAGTTCAGTGCTTTTTTTTTTTTTTTTTTTTTTTTTTGAATTAACGTCCTCCAACATTGTGTCATATCGGACGAATGAATGAAATGAAATGGGTGAAATGATGCTCAAATGAGCCCGAGGTCCATGGAGCTTTAAGTTACCCGACATTCGTCTTCTCAGGATAAGGGAAAACCTCGGAAAAAACCTTACCCGGATAACTTACCCTAAGCGAGATTCGAACTCGCGACCTCTTGAACGTGAGGCAGACACGCTAACCATCACGCTATCGAGGCGGGTTCAGTGCATATTTAAATGTGAAAATGTAGGTAAGTTAAGTACCATATACATTATGCGACGATCTTGTGAGAGCTCACATTTTGTCTTACGAAGCCGAGCATCCCTGGTCTAACGTATCAGCATACCACTTATTCATCGCTGATTGGAGCTCGGTTCCCTTCATTCCTATAGAGAGAGTGCGAGAAAGAGAGTACTGCGGCAGGCACGGCAGAGTCATTGGAGTGACAACGATAGTAACATATGTGTGAGAGTAAGGTAGCCGGACGTATTTTTGCAGTCTTATTCATTTCGTATTAGTGAATTCTTTAAACCTCTGAAGTTTATTCAGTGTCATTACTTGGAGTTACTATGGGAGTCGGGAGTTTGATTTAAAACATTTATAGGTGATATCATTTCCAAATTAATAGTTTGCATCACATTCATTGAAGTTACTTTCAGTTCCATGCACATTTTCACATGAAAAGAGAGAACCTGGTATTGAAAATTAAATTCACCTCAGAATACAGCTTCCTTGGAGAATCTCTAGAAGGCAATCCCAAATAATGGGAACACAATAGCTCAAGAAGTTCATACTCAAGCTTCTACACTCTAGACAAGCTTCGAACAGTTCGAACTGATTCTATAAAAGCCCATAGATGTATAAATTTACAAATATAAAGGCTAAGCAAAATGCTCCCGCTGGAAAGGAAGAAGCGACTGGGCGAGAGCCCAGAAATTTAGAAGAAGCTTTCCTACGAGAAAGAGGATATCTAATGCCAGTGTTAGAAGGAAGGTGAGAACTGGGTGCAGTGCATCAATACTGCAAGCCGATACTATGTTAGGCGTGTAAAACCCGGACAATATCGATATTCTGTATGTCATAATTGTATGATTGATGACAATGACTGAAAATGTGCGTCCGGTGACCAGTGGATGGGTCAAACGGGTGCTTAACATACTTCAACTGCATAGTCCCCCCCCTTCTCTCTCTGTCTCTCTCTCTGTCTCTCTCTCTCTTCTGTTGTATCCTACTTCAGAAGAATCGATTTTCTGTCTGCTTAAATAGTGTTGCCGTTAAAAAAACAATTTGTGGTCCTGTAATTATTAGTACGGCCCTTATTTTAAGCAACGTCCTTAGCCCGTCGGTATGCCACGCCAGTAGTTATATATACGGTATAAGCAATTCGAGTTACGCCAATTTTTGCCACCAGGGGGATAAGTGGCGCTAATGTCGCAAGATGGTGGAAGTGAATACAAGATGGCGGCCATGAATCAGCTGTAAGGAAGTCCTAATCGGGCAAACAGAAATGCGGGAAAAAACAAGGTGCAATGTTGGGGCTGAACTTAAAAAAAAGGAGATGGTTTGCCCAACCTTTTAAAATTCATCCCCAACATTGCACTTTGAATTGTCCACGCTTTTTTTTTGTGCGTTAGGACTTAGTTTAGTCCGATTAACGGCCACCATCTTGAATTCACTTGCATCACCTTGAATTCACGTTCGACATCTTGTGACACTAGCACCTCTTGTCTGCCTGGAGACAGAAATTGCCTGAACTCGAATCGTTTATACCGTATACAACTTTCTTAACATAAATGCATGGAACATATGGAAATATGACATATGGGAATAAAAGCTTGAACATATAGTTGATTGAAACATAGAATGGTTTTAATGAATTTAAGCAACAATACAACTAGACACACAGTGGCACAAAATGAACAAATATATGAATATAACATAGTTCGGAGTAATAATGAAATCTTTGTTTTTATATATGAGCACAGAGTCACACAATTGTTTTTTTTTCTTCTTCTTTGTTTATGTTAAATCACACACACGATCACTGATGTTGGTTTCCAGAAAGATGATGTTAAAGAATGTGGTAGTACTAAGGGTTGGTATGTTGAAGGGTTCATCTTTTTGTAGATTCTCAGGTTGCGGTGGCAGGCGGTCACAGGTAACACAGGAGAGGTGTATGTGGCGAAAATTAGGGTCTACATTGGTAGTGGTTTTGGGGATGTACAGGGGAACGACGATGTTTTGACGAATGCTATCACCCGCTGGAAAAGATCCGGAGGATGTGATGATGTTGTCTATAGATGGTGTTGGGTTGGTTCCAAGATATACGGTGCATCTGACATTTCCGTTGAAAGAAGCAGCAATGGAAGGGACGAACTGGACGTTCACGATGTGAGCATTGCCGGAGGAAACTTTGATGGTGACAATTTTACGCACCCCAAAGGCTGAGATTTCCTGCGACACGATGCGGCATTCGTTGGCGTAGCTGCCTGCAGCATCCACGGCTTCATTTACGTTGAAAATGATTCTACAGGAAAGACTGGGGTGAATGTCCACAGGATCTGACTTGCACGTTGTCATGTTGATGGGAGAAGAGAGAGACTGATTAGAGGAAGGTTATTGGAAGTTGGCGTATGGGTTTTGGCGGGATGTATCACGAGGAGTGGAAGGTTCGGAGAATGAGACGATGCGTCGTTCGTTACCATTTCGGAGCACTTCGTCCCCTTCGTACGTTAGGCAGACAGGAACGGAGTTGAGTTTGTCGATGAAATCCTGAGGCATGTTGTCGAAATTAGAAGGCAGAAATATTTCGTGGTTATTAATGATGACGCTAACTTTTCTGCCGTACCTGGTGGAGAGTGCCCTGGCACTCTGAATTCTGTACGGTCGACCTTTTTGAAGTTCTCCCAAGGACATGAAAGGCATAGTTTCTGCCATGATGTTAAGTTCTCGCACAATGTTGCTTGAAGCCATGATGCAGAGGTTGAATGCTTATAAGAGCGGAGGCAACGGAAGTGCAATGCAGTCTATCTTTATACACAAGCGTCCGTGTCGATGTTGTCCTCTGAACTAGTCCTGAGATTGCTTTCGGAACAGGACAATGGATCCCCTCTCCCCTCCCCCTCCCCACCTCATTCATCTCGCCGCGCATGCGTCACTTCATCCGGTGTTATATTTCGCAACCGTCAGCGAAAAAAACCAGAATTGAAAGGTTTTTTCCGTTTACACAGCAATATAATTCTTCCCACGCGCACTTTCCAGAACTTTTAAAAGACAACGGTCATATTGCGTGGCGGGAATCCTGTGGCGATGTCTTGTCTTTTTTTTAAACTTGCAATTTTGCCTCGTTGCTTGGTTGATCCACATAGAGAAAAAATGTTAACCTTGGCGGCAAAATGGGCACTGTGCGATGATTGGAGCTGGGCCATCTATGTGAATACGGTGCGACGGTTGGTTCCAATGCTGCTTGCACCTTTGGAAAGAATGAAGAGAATGCTGCTGTTGCGGCGATAGACGATGCCAAACAGAATCCAAATCATGCGGAGGGTATTTTGGAAATATACTGTTGGCGTTCAAAAGCACGCAATTAAGTTCCTCACTGCTGAGTTGAGAGAGCGTTTGGTGATGTTGTAGGTACTTCATTAGAGCTGAGATTTCCGCCATTGCCTTTGGCATACCTTTGTAAGAAAGCGTCAATGTTATGTTGTAATTTTTTTAAATCTGTGAAGACGCCTACGCTGCATTTATCGCACCAGAAGGAACGTATGCTGCAGCGACACTGGTAATGAAAGCACATGGAACAGTGTAGCGGTGTGCACGCTGCTGCTGGCATGGTGCAAATGAAGCAGGAATGGACTTGTCGGTTTGGTTGGAGGCAACGGAAGTGAAATGGATTCCCTCTCCCCTCCCCCTCCCCACCTCATCAATCTCGCCGCGCGTGCGTCACTTCATCCGGTGTTTTATTTCGCAACCGTCAGCCTAAAAACAGCATTCAAAGGTTGTTTCCGTTTACACAGCAATATAATTGTTCCCACGCACACTTTCCAGAACTTTTAAAAGGCAACGGTCATATTGCGTGGCGGGAATCCTGTGGCGATGTCTTGTCTTTTTAAACTCGCAATTTTGCCTCGTTGCTTGGTTGGTCTACATAGAGAAAATGCTAACCTTGGCGGCAAAATGGGCACTGTGCGATGATTGGAGCTGCGCCATCTATATGAATACGGTGCGACGGTTGTTTCCAATGCTGCTTGCACCTTTGTTAAGAATGAAGAGAATGCTGCTGTTGCGGCGATAGGCGATGCCAAACAGAATTCAAATCATGCGGAGGGTATTTTGGAAATATACTGTTGGCGTTCAAAAGCACGCAATTAAGTTCCTCACTGCTGAGTTGAGAGCGGGTTTGATGATGATGATGCAGGTACTTCATTAGAGCTGAGATTTCCGCCATTGCGTTTGGCATACCTTTGTAAGAAAGCGTCAATGTTATGTTGAAATTTTTTTAAGTCTGTAAAGACGCCTACGCTGCATTTATCGCACCAGAAAGAACGTATGCTGCAGCGACACTGGCGATGAAAGCACATGGAACAGTGTAGCGGTGTGCACGCTGCTGCTGGCATGGTGCAAATGAAGCAGGAATGGACTTGTCGGTTTGGTATTTTCCGCTACGCGTCGCTTCTGACGTAGGAGATGAGATTATTATAGGCGGTATGGTCCTGTTGTTCTAGAGCCTTCTTTTCTTGAACGCCGTAGATGTAATGTCCGTGAATAAGATCTTCAACGATGTATGGTGAGGTGTTGCCTAAATGCACTGAAAAGCAACGACCGTAGCACAAACGCCCATCGTCGATAATGTGTTGCATTTTGGAGGTAGGTAGAAATGGAGCTTCATAGAAGACGATGAATAAACCTTTTTTTGCAACAAAGCGAAAGAATTGATCTTTGTTTTCCTCGTCGCTGTTGTGGTGATAGGTTTCTGCCGAAAAAAGAATGTCTTGCATGTTTATGTTGGTAAAGACATAGGATGCGATGTCCTGGCAGCTATGCAACTTAACAGAGATGGCTGCTCCGATGTAGGCGTCATCGACGAACCTTAGGGCGTACGGAAAATTTTTCTTAGGATGTCCCTGCACGTCGTAATTCTTGAACACTTTTTTTCCGTTACAGTAGACGGATAGGTAATGTTTGTAGCCCATGCTTCAGGGTTGTAGGCAGACGACTGAGAGGGGGCAAAAAGGCTATGACTCGGGTTGCATAATATTGCGCAGGAAGTGAGGTTTGAGATAATGTTGCACCTCTAGGAATGTTCTAAGGTTGGCGGATCTGATGTACTTAGTAAATAGGGTGAAATTGATGGAATGAAAAGGAACATTGGAAGCGTAGCTGTGAAGCATGGCCTTGCGAAATGCAGAGATTTGGTTTTGTACGTCAGTTTGTTCTTTGCTTTTATGAAATAGGATGTCTAAGATGAGTTTGTTTAGGGTGTCCAGAACGTCCCATTCCTGAGGATTAAGAGCGACACACCCGCCCTGTAGGTCTTTTACGACAATGAGCAGTTTGCCAAAAAAGCGTTTAAAGATGATTGAAAATCGAGCAGAGATTTGATATTCCTGAAGTTTGGCCTCCGTGTCACGAACGGTTCGTTGGATGACGTGCCTTGCTTCCACCAACTTCTGCCAATGCTCCGGCGTAAGGGCTACGCTTGAGCGAGAGCCACACTTGGCTAAGACGACCACCAGTTGAAACGGCTCCCTAGGAGCAAATCCCACACCGACAAACTTGGTTTGTGAGGGGTTGAGGAAGTAGATGTCGGAGAGAGGTCCCAGGACGAGTCGCTCATGTGCACTGAAACAAAAAGGGCAAAAGAATCGAAATGATAGAAACCAGAAGCAAAAGAAAAAAGAAGAAAAAAAGCACTAGCTAACATACTTACTCTGACGAATGAGGACCGGCGTCCTCCTGGTTCTCCTTGTTGCTCATGGCGCACTGGAGACGTGTAGTCCTGCGCAGGAGTTATAGGAGAGCTGAAAACGGGGCAGAGGCACGATTAGAAAGAGGTGGTGAGAGAGAGGGAGAGAGTGAGAGACAGAGAGAGAGAGAAAGAGAAATGTGGACTTACCTGCAAAGGCCTACAGGATTGCAGATGATGATGAGAGCTTTTGGCGAGGCATACGTGGTTGTAGGTTTTAAGAATGAGGAGATCGTTATAAGGGAAATCTTTGCTTCGAAATTTAGAAAAGAAAATTTCTCGGGAAAGATCCGCGCAGCGGTGAGAAAGATAATCGATAACGTAATGACCACAGGTAGCACTGTTATTTCCCTGTAACCTAATGGAGCTGTGCACCCAACGGGTACCGCAAACTGAATGGAGCCATTTTAAAATATGAGGCACTATGGGGCTTAAGCCAAAACTATCAAAATATTCCCCTCTACGGTTTTTATCGACGAAGATGCAGACCCAGTGTTTTCCTGGTTGCGTGCTGGGGTCGGTGTTAACGACCATGGCTAGAGGGAAGGATGAAAGAGAGCCTGCTGGAGGTAACTGATCGCAGGCAAAAACGCCGTAGAAGAAAGGGCGCGTGACGGAGCATGCGGATAGAAAGCGTTCGAGGTGGTACGTGTTCATGACACTAAGATGGATCGGTTGGCGTCTATTTCCACAGTACGATGAATTTCCGCTAAAACGAGAAGCACGACGGCGTCTGCGAGCGGTTTAGAAAATCCGATGCTTATAGATACTGTGCCGTTTCGCTGACCGGAGATGTAATGGGCATTGGCGCTCATGTCGGCAGTGAGATCAAACACCATAACTGTGTAACCGAGAGGATATTGATCTCTGGATATGGAGTGCCCCTCGTCTTTAAAGTGAATGCCTAGACCGTCCTGAAGAGTTTGAAAGCATTGTAGAAATTGCCCATTGTCAAAGTCGGGTTGAAGGGGTTGCGAAGGGATGGGTTGGCCACTCACGTACATTTGAAAGGAATTCATGTTAAAGTGTTTAAGGTTAAATGGGTTGGAGGAGTACTGTCCGCTGTAGGCTTTATCAGAAACCATGGCGACAACGACCCTTCTGGGAATTTGACCAATAAACACGTCATTAAACGTCATTCCGCTGGATCCCTTAGGAAGACTCAGGGAGTGAAAGCTTACATCCTTGAGATGGTACTTGGCGTGATTTTTGGACAGCACGGTATGATGGGCAATTTTTATGGTGGGCGAAGGCCTAACGGTTTTGAGGTGTAACTTTGCGGATACAATTTCGGTGAATGCATTTAGGTCGTTTTTTGCTGTGGAGAAGATGTGAAACTGGGGCGAAGAGGGTGTGAGCTTTATGGTAACACTGACATTGTTTAACATTAGGTTTTCTTGTCTAAAGAGCGCATTGGAGAGACACCCCATGAGTTGCACCACCTGGCTTCCTTTGGTGTGCCCATGGCGATACAGCATTCCTGCATTACCTTCCCACATATCCATGAGGCCGGCGGTATCTTTTTTCCAAAGGCTCGATTGCAGTCTAGAGTTCATGGCATCCTCAGAGTAATTGGGAAGGGTTTCGAGGTACGTCTTGTAAGGGTACCCTGGCTGTGGGATAGAAACGATGACATTGTTGAGGGAAACCTCTACCTGATGAAACAGAGCATTGAGAGAGTTGTTCACCAAAGTGGCTTGCACCTCGTCTTTAAGAGCATTGCCTTCGGCGTCTAGGATGCGCACCGCAAGCTCTAGAACGACGTAGGTGAGATCGAGGTAATCGTCGGCATTGCCGGAATAGTGAAAGGTTATAGGGGCATTTTTCATTAGCGTATTTTGAGGATTGAGGGAAATAAAGCGGGACTCCTCCACGTTCATTTGAATGGGAAGGTCCTTAAAAAGGTCTAGTTCGGAGCTCATGTGCACGGCGTCGGATTCAGCCATTACGAAAAGATGTCTTGAACGTTGCGCCTTCTGCGAACAGATCTAGACTGTTTGCTTACCGCTGCTCGAGAGGGTTTTATTCTTTTAATGCGGTGGAGGCCCGAGCCTAGCATGGAATCAACTTTCGCGTCAGCTTTTCGCTTAAGATTGGACCCCGCTTCTTTGAGTCTGATTTTTAGTGCCTCTTTAGGAGCCGTTCCGGAGGTGGCTACGTCAGCTAGGACGTTTGCTCCCATTTTAACGGCCTCTTTTCCAATTGCTTTGGCGCCACTTTTAATAAACGGGAAAATTGATCTAAACAGGCCACCAAGAGCGGAGAAGAGACCGCTACCCCTCTGATAGCGCTTACCCCTAAATACAACAAAATCGCGGTCGTCTAGCGCCCCTCCCGCCTGATGAAGATGGTACCGAGTAATGGCATTTAGTTCCATGATGGAGGTTTCGGTCTAAACGATAACACTACAGTGGAGGAAAAACCGTCTGCAAATGGCAAAAGATCTCCGAAACCGTTTCTTAAATGTATGTCCACAGTTTTAAAATCGTGCTGCACTAGGGGTACCCAATTTAGAGGAGAGAAGGTTTTTTCATCGGTCATGTAGGTGTTGTTGCTTCTTTCGTACTCCACCGCCACGCTTTCTATGACTTGAGCAAGAGTATCGCCCACGACTTGAGGCACGACAAGATTGCAATAAATAAACATTTCGTAAGGGAACCCCATATAGGGATCCACCGGATGTATGCCCTGCTTTGCATGAATAACGTTGCTATTAGGTTCGAAACCGAGCATCTTGGCTAGCGATGGGGAGAGCATCAAACTGTGCACAAGGTGGCCCTTAAACAACTTTCTTTTTAGAATGGCGTCGCTAACCGACTCAGGAGAGGGCTCTGCTGCGTTGGGCGGCACAGCCGCGGCGGCGGCGGTGGGCGGCGCCGCGGCGGTTCCGTCATCGGTTGGTAAACTCCGCGATGAAGCACTTGGAGAGCTGGTGGATGGTTTAGATCCGGGTTTTGGGTTTGGCTCCGGCTTTGGTTCACCCCTTGGCGCGTCAGAAAGAAAACCTTCATCGGGATGTAGGACGGTAACCGGCACAGCATTTTCCACAAGGACCCCAAATTCAGCTGAGGGTACGGGACCTGAGTGCACGGCCTCGTCGTTGACACAAACATGCTTTGCTGAATCAACGTGAAATACGTCCGGTACATGTAAATGTTTGGTCATAACGGCATTAATGCGGTTGACCAGCTCCTCTGGGTCGTGTACAATGCCCTGCGGTAGCTGAAGGCTAAATTGAGATTGCGTAGGACGCAGCGTCATGGTGTACTTGGAACCCACTATTTGCGCATCCGATTTTGAAACATTGTAAAATTTTACCGGATACCGCACCTTTTGCAAGGCAACCTCCCACTCCCCCTGCAGCACAACCCTCTCGGGGAGAATATTTGAAAACCTGGCCGTTGAGTTGCTCACAAGGGTGAGGGAGAAGGGTCTAGTCCTGATCATGCTGGTTCAACCGAAGAAGCCTTTAGTCACGAGTTAAACTTTTTAGGGTAGCCCCTCCACTTCACGAGCACCTGCTTGTTATTTCCCCGGCCTTTAGTTTGCAATATGGACTCCACCTTAAACGTTTGCGGGAGCGCTACTTTCTGCAATTCCGCAGTGTAAAATGTCCGTTCTACAGCGTCTCCTGCGAGATCCTCGATCTTATATACCGCGGGCGAACCTCGGGCCACCTTTGAGATTTTGAATATTTCCTCGGTCCAATTCTGTTCGTAACCCTTGTCGAATCTCATCTTTTGTTTCGATATGCGCACGTGATCGCCCTCTTTTAGGGTTTGGGTTGGGCGCTGCGTTTTAAGTTTGTGGCTGTAAAGGTTGTTGTAGACGTTGGTTTCGTTAACGTCAATGGGGGCCATTTTAATAGACCTGTGGTGCGACTTGTTGTAGGATTTCACTAAAGCCGGGAGAACGTCCACGTAGCGATAGCTGTTGGTGTGCGTAAAGTACTTCCACATCTTTGTTTTTAGCGTGCGGTTAAAGCGCTCCACAATGCTAGCCTTTACGTTGCTGGAGGTGGTAAAGTGCCTCACACCGTGCCGCTTTAGAAAACCTCTAAAGGTTTTGTTCACAAACTCGGAACCCTTGTCCGTTTGAAGAACCCTAGGCACGCGTTTAGAGAAAATGGTCGAAAATGCCGCCACCAGCTCCGAACCTAGCTTGGTCTTTAGCGGAACGGCCCATGCAAACTTGGAAAACACGTCTATAACGGTAAGAATGTAAGCATAGGGTATGTTATACTGCTTAAGGTTTGGCAGAACGTTGAGATCGGCTTCCCATACATCGTCTATATTAGTAACGTGGTAAAATCGGGTGGGGTAGCGCCTTGGAGCTGGCTTGTGATACGTGTAGCTGTCCTGCGTTTCTAAAAAGGACTGTACATGGGTCTTTGAGATACCGGTGGCCTTGCTAAGTTTAGTTGGAGTGGACAATCCTGCAGCGTGTTCGGGGTTGCCATAAATGCGCCTCAGCTGAGTCCATTCTTTCATGGTTTACTCCTTATACATGGGTTCCCAACGCCGACTTCTAAACTCGTAGGGATAGTCGGTGTTTCTTTTTTTTTTCCTGTTTGGCGATGCAAAGGGAATGGACGTGTCGTCTTTCAGTTTTTTGCCCGCTTCTAAACGCTTTAATTTAAGCTTCCGAACAACCCTTTCCTGCCTTGGTTCGCGCTTTCCTCTTTTAGTCAAAGGGGTTTTGACCCTTTTTTCTGTGTCACTTGTTTCGGAAATATCCTGAAACGCAACATCATGGACGTTGTCGTCGTCCTTTAACATAAGCGGTTTTCTAACTTGTGCCATAAGTCCCAAGTAGTTTCCCAATTTATATTTCATTAGTTTCCATTTCTCCGGCAGCGTTAGCTTAGACCGTTGCAGGTCGTGTATTTCTTTAGCCAAGTTGGAAACACTAGAGTCGATGACGTGCAGCCGCTCAACAGCTTTAGGCTGTGGCGCAACAAGCACTTGGCGCCCAAACTTCATTTTACAAACTTTGTTACTAAAGCGCTCCCCAGGGAAGCAAGCACTGGCAACAGAAATGCAGGTAGAAATCCGCCACGCTGCACCAAAATGCGCTTCTTTTTCTTAAGGGTCAGCTTCTTGTCAACTAACCTCCTCCAACTTGCTCTGTGCCTTTTTAAACGATTGACGCACCTCGGAGGCAGTGTTATATTTCCCTTACTTACATTAAGCATGCACTCGGAAACGGCCTTCACTAATTCTGGGCTAGCGTTTTTAAGCAGCTGCTTACGCAGCGCAGGTTTAGCCTTTGCAAGAACTGCCAAATTTTCATGTTGCCTCGCTATAAGTGGACTCGAAACTTTAGCACTGGTTAACCGCTTTCTCGCCATGATAACTTCCTAATGACAACTTTTTAGTGCAGCACCCTGTATTTATCCAACTTTAGTCATTGGCTATAAAGTAAGATAGGCGTTCTCCTGGGAGGACGCCTGTTCTGAACCTGTAAGCGTTTGCAGTGTACTGAGTGCAGTCCATCACGAGGTATCCGTGGGGCTTTTCCGTGGCTTTTTCAAAGGCTTCTAATAGAAATTTAGAGTTTCTTGGCTCTAGCTGCTGACAAAGTCTTTCTATTTGCATTTTGTCCCTATTGTTTTTAAACACAACAATGTAGTTTGCATTTAACGATATGGTGCGAAATTTTTTTCCCTGCGGAAGAACATTTTGCAAGATGTATATTACCCCAAAGTGTCTGTGATGCGAATCTCTTGTAAAGAAGTTGGATACGTTTAAGCAATCCCCGGTATACATTAAATCGTCAAGAATAACAAGGTAGTTCTCCCGAACATCGTCTAGGTTGGGAATTCCCGCATGCGCCTCACAAGCTAAGGGTAATTCTCCCAGTTCGGGCACGTACTCCTCCGGGTGGCACCACAGCACCTTGCGCAAAGGTTGATCGAACATTTGTTTAGCATTGCGAATAAGATTCTTCACAAACGTGGATTTCCCGCAGCACGAAGGACCGGCTACAAGCATGGTGCATGGAAAGGAAAATTGCGTAGGACATGATGCAGCAGAGTTACACTTTGGCATGATTACTGCGGTAATGACCCATATAGCCTGCTAGCATGCCCTTTTGAACCCATAAGGGTAGGTGTCAAACCCGTCCGTCATCACTCGCTTGGTAATGACCATTCTAAAGGTCTTGGTGGACGGTTCCGTTACTACGTTCCACAACGGTTTCCTGGAGATCTGGGTACCTCGTAGCCTTACGACCCTGCTGCGATCCTCTAGCACAGCAGTTCGAATCACGTCGGCATTTACTGTCCTTAGGTTGCCAGAGTTTAGCGTGATTCCCTTAATTTTGCATACCGAATAGGTCTTGTTGGTCTCCGGGCATGTAATTTCTAGGCAGTAGCTTTTTGGTCCTGTAGAGGCATAGCGGGAAATATACGCTCCACGCCCGTACTTTTCTAGTTCATCGGTCATGTCTCCAAGAAAGCTACCCACGGTGGGCATCCACTGCCCCGGAGCACCTACAGCAATCACAGAGTCCGTATCGAAATAGCACACTCGCTCTTTAAGCCGTTTAAGGTAATCGTACAATACCAGGCGAGCATGAGCTGTTGTATAGGCTGCAATAACAACGTTTGTGGTTCGGCTTATTTTAGGGCTCTGGAGGCTATACCGCCACACCACGTACATTGTATCATTGGTAGCTGGAACGTAAGTTTGAACCTCCACAGCAGGGTCATTAAGTAGCTCTATAAGTCTAGTGTACTGGTCCACTAGCTCACATGTGGGTAGGTTATCCTTCTGACCAAACTTACCCCAAAAGCTGTTTAGCATTAGCTTTGCAAGTTCTCGCCTGCCCGGGTTATGGGCAATGGCGCTAGGGTCCAGGGAAACCCCTTCGCGTTCGTAAAACCGTCGCACAAAAGCGTCCTTCACCTCGGGTGTCACGCAGTTGGACGGCCATCCGGAGGCTTCGGTCTTAATTTTTAAGAACTGGTTCACATAGTCCTCAAAGAGACCCTTAGACCCTGTTGTGGGATCGTATTGTACCATGTCATATTCCCACAGCTCAAGCACCTCCAGCACGCGGTAACCCTCCAATATGGCTACCTTAACCTCGTCCACCACCCATGTTCCCGATAATGCCCTGGCATCATCGTCGTGATCGCAATGCGTTTGGTTCTCTAGCTGGGCACATTCGCGACACAGCGGAAACATAAGCCTTCCATTGACGCGCACCGGAAGCACGGGACGGTAGAGGTTTTGAGGAGGTAACACCTTGCACTTTACTAGGCCTCCCTTAACAGTATCCAAACTGGGAAAGTGCTTTGTGCTAATTTTGGGATGCCCCACTGGGTACGGTTTCGTCTTGTTCACAAAGGGATACAAACTGCACACATCATAATAAAATAGTTTAGCGTTTCCCGCTGCTTCGCAGTATGTCTTTGTGCAGTTGGTTCGACCCCCGTAAAAAGCATCCCTAGGGTCCAAGGGCTCGGGTATTGGAAACAGTTTAGCATATAGAGCAAGTTGTGCATTAGCCTTTACCATTTCCTTAAAGTCACACTCCCACATTTCAATAACGTGGTAGCCGGCATTTCTAATTTTCTCAGTTACTTTTTCAGTACTCTCAAAACGCGAGGCCATGGTTTCGTTTCCCGTGCAGAACAAAACCTTGTGTCTATTTGCAAAACACTTTGGACACCCGTGATACCAACAACCGTGAAATAGGTACACGGTTTGGTTAGCTCCAAAACCATCTACCTTGTGTCCAACAATTTTTACTTCTCGACCCTTTGCAGCGTGCATAATGTTATCACTGTTTTGCTGCTCCAGCCATGTCAACCATATACACGCTATGCGCGAATGCTTGTCTGCAAGGCGGTACCCTCCTGCAGGCATCACGGCTATTTGGTTTTTTGGCATAAACCGTTTTCGATACACATTCATGCATGCTTGTGCAATAGTCACACATTGTCGAAAAGCATCAATGCCGTTCTCATCGAGAAACTCTTTCCTAAACTTTAGGACACCCTGACTGAGCAGCAAAACATCCATCTTGCAGTACGCCAACATTTCGGCTTGCATGTCAAAGATGTAGTTGTGGGCCTTTTTTTCAGCGTACCACTTTTCAAAGTTCACTCGTTCATCTTCCGACATGCTATCAGGGCAATAGTATTTTTGTTTAGGAATATCACCTACGTAGCGTTGATGCTCTTTCGTATTAAACAGGTAGGGAAAGTAACCCTTGCTCTCGCGCAAACCAAATGTTTTAGAAAATCTTGCCAGAGCCATAGGCAAGAAATTTAACGAGTCCAGGAAGGTTACATTGTTATGCTTTATTTGGTATATCTTTGTACCGTACATAATCAGTTCTGGCCTCCATTGCAAAACCCCCACCATATGCTTTAATACAAATTGCCCATCATAGGCTTTTAGGTTATGTGCAATCACAATAACATCCCAACGGTCATACATTGAACTCGTCACATGGTCAAACAACTGCTTTACTGGGTCCTGTGAAAATGTCCTTTCCTTAATGCCGCATTGGGTGCAATAAGCTGTTGGATGCTTATTGCCTATGCACCGTGAGCACACCTGATACAAAACGCATAAGTTCGGAACATGTTCAAACACGTCTGCCTTTCCCTTATACTCGCTGTTTTGTGTGCATTCAAAGTCGATAAACATCATCACAAAGTCGTTTCTTAACTTCTTTGCTTGGTAGGGTTGAATATAACACATGTGGTTAGGTTTGACATGACTCTTGCAATTCCCACAAAAAGTCTCACAGCACGTATGTGCTGTCTTTCTATTTCGCATGTTGTACAACTTACCGCATACCAAGCACACTTTTTCTATCTCGCATACTGTATATCCTTTTGCATAAACCCCTCCCTTCTTTAAATGATTGTTGTAGCACTCATCACCATTAAAATCTCGGTGACACTGGTTACATCGCACATAACGTGTAAACGGCCGCATGCACTGCATGTGACATTTGCGGCATTTATTGTCGCACCGGTGCAGCTTTCTTGTAATTGAAAAGGGATGAAAACACCCTCTGCAAAAGTACTTGCACTTAAATGCCATATGAAGGTTTATTATTGTGTTGTAGTGTCCGTCATGAAGAATTAAATCAATGGGCTTGCCTTCGTGCTTCGCTGACTTATACAGAATGGTCTTCCCGCTATGATCCCCAAAAACTGTGATTTTGTAACCCTGCAACCCTTCATCATAGCGTTTCACTTCGTTTAACCCTCCGCCAAAATTTCTAAAAAGTGCTAAAGCCCGCTCCTTTTGAAGAAATTCCGAGCGCCTCATTGTCGTATAGTTCCCATCTTTGTCCGTTTTTGCCTTCCCCACAGCAATGGCCCTTGGCAAACACATATTATCTTTATTTCGTATTTCTACAATGCCTTTGTTCTTAAAGCACGCCTCGCACGGTTTATAACACTGTCCGGTTACCTCCTTTGTCCTTACACATGTTAGTTTTAGAGGACCTCCTAAAACAAACTGCTTATTGCTCTGCATAACTTTTTCTATACTTTGCAAAAATACATTGGTGTTAACTTGGTCAAACCTACGCACGCTCATGTTCATTGGCGCTAATCCTTCTTGAGCCGCGTGAATGGTTAGTCCTATGTACCCAGGTTCATTTTGCAAAAGTTCAGTATTTACATAATTTAATACCTCCTCAAACATGGTGTGCAACCACTGTTCTGGGTCTGCATCTTCTGGCATTGGTCTAACAGTAAGGTCAGTTTCAGAAAACCCAGAATAAAACTTACTAAGCGTTCTTTGCCTAACTCCTATAATATCAAAAATTCGGTGCTCTTCGCTATGCAAATTTAGTCTACTTGTGCTTGGCACCTCTTCCATTTAGATTGCTTCTTTTTACACAAAGGTTATTTTACTTTCTCTCGCAAACTAGGTCCTTAAATATGCATTTATTCTTTGAACTATCCTTGCAGTAGGTACACTATTACAGCAACTATTCGTCCAATTATCTACGTTATGCTCTATCAAATCAACTCAAAACCTCTGCGCAAACTATTTCCTTAAACTAAACTTACCTATACCTTGTTTTATTTCACACTGTGCAACAGCTCCAGTAATTAAAAAATATTCCTACTCAACTGTAGCACTCCTCATTTCAAATAACACTCTCAACCAAATATATATATATATATATATATATATATATTCAATAACTTATTTCAGCAGTTCTCTAAATCCAATCTATCTCTCGGTCAACTTCCCTTAGCTAGCGTACGTATCAAAGTATATGTTTTTATACTCGTGTTATCGCAGTCACACTATCCGGTGTTTGTTTCTCTTTCTTTTCTTATAAGGTTAGCGGTTCGGGTTATTTCCTATTTCGCTTGACACGCGGAAAGATGATATGACAACCGACCTAGCAATAATGTCTGAGAATTGCACTAACATGCAACTTTGCAGTTTAAAAGACAAGAAATATGAGCGTCGTCGTCTACAAGTTCCGCACGTGGCGAGAACCTAATGCCTGAGTCATCACGAATAGGATATATCTCTCAGTAAGCACCGGATGTTCTGGCGCAAGCGCGCGACAAGACAAGACAAGTGTTGTCAAGTTACGTAACAAGCGAGCCGCCTCTCTCCGTTCACACGACCACATATCTTCCCAGCGTTACCTGTGCGGACGTGTATTGACACCTTCTTACAAAGTTATGCCAAGTGCAATGGCTGAAATCCCAGCTCTTTTAACTCAGCATTCAGCGTTGTGTTTATTCACATTCGTAGTGATTTGTTTTGTTTGTGTTGATATATAGTTTAGTGTGTGATGTGCTGAACCACGGTCTGAGTATTATATCGGATTTTAACTGTTGGCTTAACATTAAAGCATGTCTGTTAAATGCGTTAGAAACCAAGCATACAAGGTACAACTTATGCGTATCATTATAATTGATATTTTAAGCAAATTTTTTTTTTAGTCAATCCAAAATTTCGAAAACATTTTCCATGTTGGGTTGAGTTTAGTTTTTTTTTTTTTTTTTTTTTTTTTTTTAAACATTTTCATATCTCATTCTTCAAAGATATCGAATTTAAATCGAAGTCTACTAACCTACTTTTTTGTTTTTGTTTTTGTTTTGTTCTTGTTAATATGTAGATTAGTGTCATGTGCTGAACAACGGTCTCTCTCTCTCTCTCTGCATTTTATCGGATTTTAACTGTTGGCTTAACATTAAAGCATGTCTGTTAAAAATACGTTAGAAATATGAGTTCAGAAGAAGAAGGAACCAAGCAAACAACTTGTGCGCATCAATATAATTGATATTTTTTAAGCAAAATTCAGAAGCCTTTATTCTTTTTGGGGTAAATACGAAATTTCGAAACATTTTCCATGTTGGGTTGAGAACACATCACCACTCCCTTCTGCCATATTGCGACACTAGCACCTTTCCCTTTCATATCTCATTCTTCATACATACTGAATTTAAATGTATGGTTTCATATATCATTCTTCAAAGATAGTGAATTAAATCTAAGTCTGCTAACCGACTTTTCGTTTTGTTTAAACTATACTTTTCACCGTCAGCAACGCTACCGTTATCGCAAACATTCCTGCAATTCCTTTTATTTTTCCCCATACCATGGTTTCATATATCATTCTTCAAAGATAGTGAATTTAAATCTAAGTCTGCCAACCGACTTTTCGTTTTGTTTAAACTATACTTTTCACCGTCAGCAACGCTACCGTTATCGCTAACATTCCTGCAATTCGTTTTATTTACCACCCTCATTTCTCCCCCCTTTTTTATACCTTTTCCTTACCTTTCTCTTTCATTCATTCCTAATTTTTTCACCCAATCGCAGCGTTCTTTATTTCTTCCAATCACTGCCGTTTTTTAAAATGCTAACTACCAATCCTGTTCCATCTTATTTTGCCCAATCAAATACCGACACGTCACTTCCGCATACCATGTTTTACCCATTGCTTCAAGATCATTTTCCTCCTTTTCTTCCCAGCACCCGTCCAGAACACATCGACGCTCTCTTACACCATATTGCGACACTAGCGCCTTGCCCTAGTGGGTATTCATCTTTTCGTTTTGTTTAAACTATAATTTTCACCGTCAGCAACGCTACCGTTATCGCAAACCTTCTTGCAATTCCTTTTATTTACCACCCTCATTTCTCCCCCTTTCATTCATTCCTAATTTTTCACCCAATCGCAACGTTCTTTATTTCTTCCAATCACTGCCATTTTTTAAACTTCTAACTACCAATCCCATTCCATCTTATTTTGTCCAATCAAATAGCGACACGTCACTTCCGCATACCATGTTTTACCCATTGCTTCAAGATCAGTGACGCAACATTTAGTGTTAGTTTTAATTCTGTGTATCGCGCGGGGCGCCCTTGGCGTACCCACGCGCTAGGTGAAGTGAAAGTGAAACATGGCATCAGCAATAGCACATGCTACCGGGCCGACCGCTCACGACTGTCTGACCGAGAGCGGCGTGCCAGTACCACTAGTTGCAGATCCAGCCACCACAGCAGCACCAGCGCAAATGCGGCCCTCACCGCATACACTGACAGACGAACAGCAAACCAAGGAGGAAGAGCGCAAGGCACGTTCCCTCGAGCAGCTGAGGAAGGAAGTCGAAGACATTCAAAACGAAATCACGTATTACAATAACATCTTATCCAACCTAGAAGCAGACTCGACCAAATTCCAAAAGTTCACGCAGGACCTCGCGTTCTGCTATAGGGAATATGCGCACAAAAAGAGGGAGCTAGTAAAGCAGAGTGAGGGGTGGAAGCTAGCCGCCCCGAAGAAGAAGCGCACGCGCGACACCGGTAGCGATTCCGAAGGTGAGCGACCCGGTCAATCCGCAACCAACAAAAGACAACTACGGCAGACGACACCGCCCCACCCCCTCACTCTACGCAACTCCTTCGCGCCTCTACAGACAGCAGAACGCGAGGATACAGAATTCCCGGCACTACCCACACCCACGCACAATCCCATCCCCCAGCTACAGAAACCAAAAATCCCAACACACCAAAGAACCCCTACAAAAACCCGCCCTACTCCCCACCCACACCCATCAATACCAAGTACCTCCTCCGCAACAACAACAACAACAGCACACAACACACAGGACACGGAAAACCAAAAGCCGCCGAGGATCATCATCCCGGATATCCGCCAGGCGGTGAAGGTGCTCCAAACACTCAAAAATACACTACCAAACGGAGTTTACAAACTGCAAACAACGAGGGACTGTCTAAAACTCTTCCTCCTGAGAAAGCAAGACGCCATCCCCACCATGCAGCTCCTGACACGCGCCGGTGTGGAAAACTACAGCTTCACACCCAGGAGTGACCAGCCTCTGCGATACGTCATCAAACGCCTGCCTGCGGATCTGCAAGCGGACTTTGTCAAAGAGGATCTGGAACTCAAGGGCTACACCGGCGTGCAAGTTAGACAGATGGTTTCCCGCGGCAGGCCTCTACCAAATTTTCAGGTAAGCTTGTCTAGAACAACTGAGAACCAAAAGCTTTTGCAGGAAAGAGAGGTGTGCCACATGATGGTCACCGTGGAGGTCCTCAAAACTTCCCAAAACATAACCCAATGCTATAATTGCCAACAGTTAGGACATACGTTTAAAATGTGCAACATGACCTCCCGGTGTGTCCTTTGCGGTGACCTCCACCGCCTAGCTGACTGCCCGAGAAAGGCCAAGGAAGACGTTGTACCCCACTGTGCCAACTGTGGGGAGGCGCATCCTGCCAGCTATAGGGGGTGTGAGACCTTCAAAATGGAACGTCACCGCCGCCAACTGGCCGCTGCAGCCAGGAACTCTCCTGGTACTCAACTAGGGCCACGCCCCATCCTCAACCCGGCCCTGGTCCACAAAGGCACCTCTTTCGCAGGAGCCGCCGGAGGACGAAATGCACTTGAGCAACCTCCAAATGGTCCCCCTCCACAACCCCAGCCCTCAGAGGCACCCACCAGTGACCTGGGAGGTTTGAGAGAAATTTTCAGCCTTTTCAAGGATTTAAACCTCCCAGTACTACTAACAAAGTTGCGGCCCATAATCGCAAGATTAAAAAGCTGCAACAGTACCATGGAGAAGTTAGAAGCCATCATATGTTTGGTCACCACTCTTGTCGAGTAAATGGCAACTTCAAGGGGAGGCATAACTTTAACCCGAGCACTCCTGTGGAACGCAGATGGCATCCACAGGAAGCAACACGAACTTGAAAATTACCTGCGGCGTAACAAAATTGATGTCGCATTCATTTGCGAAACTAAATTACAGCAAGAGCAGACTTTTAAGCTCCAGGGGTATAAAATCTTTCGGAATGACAGAATTGGCAGACAGGGGGGAGGGACTGCTATTTTACTCAAAAACACCATTGCTCATGCTTCTGTTACGCTACCTGTAATGGCAGCGTTAGAGTGCACAGCACTTAAAACACGTGTAAATAATCAAACGGTGATGCTGGTAGCGCTTTACCGGCCCCCCAATTCCTTAAATTTCATACCTGACCTCGAACAAATCCTCGCTTTAGAGGAGCACGTTATAATTGCAGGAGATTTCAATGCCCGGCACCCCTGGTGGTTTTCTCGCCGAGCAAACGCGGCTGGAAATCTCCTGGTTGACCTTATAACGGAAAATGACGACTTAGAGGTGCACCATCCCCCAGAGCCCACCTTTTGGCACAGAACGGGGCACTTTGACCCCGAAATTTTGGACTTCGTATTAACCAAAAATGCGACACCTTTAACTAACTTTACAGTGTATCACAGCCTGGACTCCGACCACCTTCCCGTGCATTTCGACATACAGGGTGGCATTTCAGCCGGTGCCTCTGGGCCTCGAAGGAGGGCTGAGACCGACTGGAATAAGTTCACCATGGAAATGCACGGGATGGCGCAACCCAAGCTGTCATACTATAGCGAGGCAGACATAGATGTCGCCATTGAAAACTTCACTGCCTCGCTACACACGGCCAAGAGAAGCGCTACCACTTACACCACAAGACCACCCGGTTTTTGCACGTACCCCGAGGTAGAGCAACTCATTGCGCGGAGACGACGCTTGACAAGACTGTGGCGGTATACCCGTCAGCCTGAATACAAAATGCTAGCAAAATGGCTACGCAACATCATTCGGCATCAAATTAAAATCAACAAAACTGAACAGTGGGAAAACAAAATGCTGAGTACCACCCATTCGGACTCTTCCTTGTGGAAATTATTAAAGGCATTTAAAGTCTCCACGAGCGTCAACTCCGCAACTGAGGCGCTGCACACTCAAGGCGGCCTGCACTTCTCCGAAGAGGAGAAAGCCGAGGTTTTCGCTGACTGTCTTGAAGATAGATTCAGCGAAAACCCAGTTACCAACCGTGATATAGAACGGGAGGTACAGACATGGGTACAAAACTGGGTGGCGCAGAAGCAAGAGCAACAGCTACCCCTAATAACACCGCAGGAAGTTTACAAGCTCATTAGGAAATTACCTAATGGGAAAGCTGCCGGCCCAGACAAAGTGACTAATGAGGAACTTAAGCATCTCCCGAGAAAAGCCCTGGTGCAACTGACCAAAATATTTAACGCCTGTCTGCAGCAAGGCTATTTCCCCTCTACTTGGAAACGAGCCAAGGTAATTATGCTCCCAAAGCAAGGAAAAAGCACCAGGCAACCGCAAAACTACCGCCCCATTAGTCTTTTGTCTGCTATTGGTAAATTGCTCGAAAAACTTATACTTTTTCGACTTCAAAAACAAGTTTCGGCATCTCATGAACTTTCAAATTCACAGTTTGGTTTTCGAAAAGGACATTCTACTGACTTACAGCTTCTCAGACTAACTGATGATGTAACAGAGCAATTTAACAATGGGGCTTCAACGTTGGCGCTATTTCTGGACGTAGAAGCCGCATTCGACCGGTGCTGGCACAATGGCCTTATTTACAAACTGCACCACAATTTCCCGGCTCTTCAAAATTACCTGTACTTGCTGCACAATTTTCTGGAAAAACGCAAGTTCTACGTCCAAGTGGGCCGCTCCTCCTCACGGGAGAGAGTAATGCGGGCTGGCGTCCCACAAGGGGCAATCATGTCACCCTTTCTGTATATATTATTCACTAACGATTTCCCAGTGGACGCCAGATGTAAGGTAGCCATGTATGCTGACGACACTGCAATATACAATCACCATAGAAATCCACGTTTCGGCCTTGCAGAAATGCAACGTTATGTTAACAACTTCCTCTCATGGCAACATGATTGGAAAATCAAAATTAATCCTACCAAATGCCAGCTGATACATTTCTCTAAGCGGCATCACACTTTGGCAATGGACCTAACGGTCGGTGGTCAAATATTGCATTGTCGTCGGCAAGTGAAATACTTAGGGGTTACCTTGGACCGCACAATGTGCTGGTCCACCCACATAAAAAATAGCGCCAACAAAGGCAGACAGCGGCTAAAGTTATGCGCCCCCATCTTCCGCAGCAAACACCTGCAATTGAAGTCCAAACTCGTCCTGTATAAGGCTTTTATCCTTTCGGTTGTTCTATACGCGTGTGTGGCCTGGGCAAACGCCTCAAAAACCGCCCTAAAAACTCTCCAAACCCTACAAAACCTGTCTCTCAGGAAAATCCTCTCCGCTCCCATCCTAACCACTAACCGAACCCTTCACCAGGAAACCCAGATCCTATCCATTCCCGAGGCAATAGCGAAAAGAGCCACTGTCGCGTGGGCGCGCATCAGAAACCATGACAACTACGTCATTGCCAATATTGGTAAAGGTGAGCCGAAGCATCGGAAGCACAGCAGAATCAAGATGTTTTAGACGTTGTTCGGCTCACCGACTGATGTGCGTCCACGCAAAGAAGGGCCCTAGGCCGCACACACGCTACCTCAGAGGCCTGCATCCCAGGGAACCATTCAGGAGCTGCAACCTGGTCCGCACAGGAAAACTGCGGAAAAACTGTACATAGTGAAGTGTATATAGTGCAGTGTGTGTATATATATATATTATGAGCGTGTGTGTGTGTGTGTGTGTGTGTGTGTGTGTGCATGTGATGGGACATATGAGTGGTATGCCCAGGAGTGAGTGCGTGTATATATCCGTGTATATAAATTTAAACAAAACTATCAAAAACAGACAAACATAAAAAAAACTGAGAATACGCATTAAAACTGTTCTCGGTGGGCTAAAGCTGCCCACTGTATGGGTTTTTGAACACCAAAGCAAAATAAATAACCAATGTAAATACTGTCAAATATATCTCATGTCAATTTGAGCCTGTAAGCCGGGCCCCTTTGTACCGGCACCGGGCAAATGTCTTTTATAATAAATAAGTTGAAGTTGAAGATCATTTTCCTCCGTTTCTTCCCAACACCCGTCGAGAACACATCGACGCTCACTTACACCATATTGCGACACTAGCGCCTTGCCCTAGTGGGTATTCATGGTGTATCTCGTCTTAATTCTGCCAGTCGCCATGCAGCATTGGTGTAGTGCATTTCGCCAGGCGTCATGAAGAGGGGTGCAAGGTATGATGGGGTCATTTATGTGATTAACAATAAGCAGGGTGGGGCGGAATCCTTCCACTAGGGTCTTTAGGTCAGTTATGCACATAAAATTTAAAAATAAAGATATAAGAAATATATACGCTATAAGCGAATGGAGTGCAACCAGTTTTTGCCACCAGTGGGGCTAGTGTCACAAGATGTGAAACGTGAATTTAAGGTGATGGAAGTGAATACAGATGGTGACCGTTAATCGAACTAAAGTAAGTCCTAACGCACCAGAAAAGCGGGAAAATTTAAAGTGCAATGTTGGGGTTGAACTTAAAAAGTTGGGCAAATTTCTGCCATCCCCTTTTTAAGTTCAACCCCAACATTGCACCTTGTTTTCCAGCCTTTTTTGGCGGATTAGGACTTACTTTAGGCCGATTAACGGCCGCCATCTTGAATTCTCTTGCGCCATCTTGAAGTTACGTCCGCCATCTTGCGACACTAGCGCTACTTATCCCCCTGGTGGCAAAAATTGGCGTAACTCCTATTGCTTATAGTGTATATATAACTACTCACACCTTTACCCTGATGCCAGTACACACCAACTATTCATACCACTTGATCACTTACAGTCCAGACTTATCGAAGCAACTTTCGGAATTGTGGGGATGGACTCAAGCCCAGAACTGTAGAAAATTAAATTAGGTAGAATTATGTAAGTGAAATCAGACAATATTTGCTAGATAAATGTTCTGAGCAGTTACTACGAGTGTAGAAATACTGTCGTTCTTTGACGATCATTTTCAATTTTCATTTTCAATTTCAGCCGGTGCCTCTGGGCCTCGAAGGAGGGCTGAGACCGACTGGAATAAGTTCACCATGGAAATGCACGGGATGGCGCAACCCAAGCTGTCATACTATAGCGAGGCAGACATAGATGTCGCCATTGAAAACTTCACTGCCTCGCTACACACGGCCAAGAGAAGCGCTACCACTTACACCACAAGACCACCCGGTTTTTGCACGTACCCCGAGGTAGAGCAACTCATTGCGCGGAGACGACGCTTGACAAGACTGTGGCGGTATACCCGTCAGCCTGAATACAAAATGCTAGCAAAATGGCTACGCAACATCATTCGGCATCAAATTAAAATCAACAAAACTGAACAGTGGGAAAACAAAATGCTGAGTACCACCCATTCGGACTCTTCCTTGTGGAAATTATTAAAGGCATTTAAAGTCTCCACGAGCGTCAACTCCGCAACTGAGGCGCTGCACACTCAAGGCGGCCTGCACTTCTCCGAAGAGGAGAAAGCCGAGGTTTTCGCTGACTGTCTTGAAGATAGATTCAGCGAAAACCCAGTTACCAACCGTGATATAGAACGGGAGGTACAGACATGGGTACAAAACTGGGTGGCGCAGAAGCAAGAGCAACAGCTACCCCTAATAACACCGCAGGAAGTTTACAAGCTCATTAGGAAATTACCTAATGGGAAAGCTGCCGGCCCAGACAAAGTGACTAATGAGGAACTTAAGCATCTCCCGAGAAAAGCCCTGGTGCAACTGACCAAAATATTTAACGCCTGTCTGCAGCAAGGCTATTTCCCCTCTACTTGGAAACGAGCCAAGGTAATTATGCTCCCAAAGCAAGGAAAAAGCACCAGGCAACCGCAAAACTACCGCCCCATTAGTCTTTTGTCTGCTATTGGTAAATTGCTCGAAAAACTTATACTTTTTCGACTTCAAAAACAAGTTTCGGCATCTCATGAACTTTCAAATTCACAGTTTGGTTTTCGAAAAGGACATTCTACTGACTTACAGCTTCTCAGACTAACTGATGATGTAACAGAGCAATTTAACAATGGGGCTTCAACGTTGGCGCTATTTCTGGACGTAGAAGCCGCATTCGACCGGTGCTGGCACAATGGCCTTATTTACAAACTGCACCACAATTTCCCGGCTCTTCAAAATTACCTGTACTTGCTGCACAATTTTCTGGAAAAACGCAAGTTCTACGTCCAAGTGGGCCGCTCCTCCTCACGGGAGAGAGTAATGCGGGCTGGCGTCCCACAAGGGGCAATCATGTCACCCTTTCTGTATATATTATTCACTAACGATTTCCCAGTGGACGCCAGATGTAAGGTAGCCATGTATGCTGACGACACTGCAATATACAATCACCATAGAAATCCACGTTTCGGCCTTGCAGAAATGCAACGTTATGTTAACAACTTCCTCTCATGGCAACATGATTGGAAAATCAAAATTAATCCTACCAAATGCCAGCTGATACATTTCTCTAAGCGGCATCACACTTTGGCAATGGACCTAACGGTCGGTGGTCAAATATTGCATTGTCGTCGGCAAGTGAAATACTTAGGGGTTACCTTGGACCGCACAATGTGCTGGTCCACCCACATAAAAAATAGCGCCAACAAAGGCAGACAGCGGCTAAAGTTATGCGCCCCCATCTTCCGCAGCAAACACCTGCAATTGAAGTCCAAACTCGTCCTGTATAAGGCTTTTATCCTTTCGGTTGTTCTATACGCGTGTGTGGCCTGGGCAAACGCCTCAAAAACCGCCCTAAAAACTCTCCAAACCCTACAAAACCTGTCTCTCAGGAAAATCCTCTCCGCTCCCATCCTAACCACTAACCGAACCCTTCACCAGGAAACCCAGATCCTATCCATTCCCGAGGCAATAGCGAAAAGAGCCACTGTCGCGTGGGCGCGCATCAGAAACCATGACAACTACGTCATTGCCAATATTGGTAAAGGTGAGCCGAAGCATCGGAAGCACAGCAGAATCAAGATGTTTTAGACGTTGTTCGGCTCACCGACTGATGTGCGTCCACGCAAAGAAGGGCCCTAGGCCGCACACACGCTACCTCAGAGGCCTGCATCCCAGGGAACCATTCAGGAGCTGCAACCTGGTCCGCACAGGAAAACTGCGGAAAAACTGTACATAGTGAAGTGTATATAGTGCAGTGTGTGTATATATATATATTATGAGCGTGTGTGTGTGTGTGTGTGTGTGTGTGTGTGCATGTGATGGGACATATGAGTGGTATGCCCAGGAGTGAGTGCGTGTATATATCCGTGTATATAAATTTAAACAAAACTATCAAAAACAGACAAACATAAAAAAAACTGAGAATACGCATTAAAACTGTTCTCGGTGGGCTAAAGCTGCCCACTGTATGGGTTTTTGAACACCAAAGCAAAATAAATAACCAATGTAAATACTGTCAAATATATCTCATGTCAATTTGAGCCTGTAAGCCGGGCCCCTTTGTACCGGCACCGGGCAAATGTCTTTTATAATAAATAAGTTGAAGTTGAAGATCATTTTCCTCCGTTTCTTCCCAACACCCGTCGAGAACACATCGACGCTCACTTACACCATATTGCGACACTAGCGCCTTGCCCTAGTGGGTATTCATGGTGTATCTCGTCTTAATTCTGCCAGTCGCCATGCAGCATTGGTGTAGTGCATTTCGCCAGGCGTCATGAAGAGGGGTGCAAGGTATGATGGGGTCATTTATGTGATTAACAATAAGCAGGGTGGGGCGGAATCCTTCCACTAGGGTCTTTAGGTCAGTTATGCACATAAAATTTAAAAATAAAGATATAAGAAATATATACGCTATAAGCGAATGGAGTGCAACCAGTTTTTGCCACCAGTGGGGCTAGTGTCACAAGATGTGAAACGTGAATTTAAGGTGATGGAAGTGAATACAGATGGTGACCGTTAATCGAACTAAAGTAAGTCCTAACGCACCAGAAAAGCGGGAAAATTTAAAGTGCAATGTTGGGGTTGAACTTAAAAAGTTGGGCAAATTTCTGCCATCCCCTTTTTAAGTTCAACCCCAACATTGCACCTTGTTTTCCAGCCTTTTTTGGCGGATTAGGACTTACTTTAGGCCGATTAACGGCCGCCATCTTGAATTCTCTTGCGCCATCTTGAAGTTACGTCCGCCATCTTGCGACACTAGCGCTACTTATCCCCCTGGTGGCAAAAATTGGCGTAACTCCTATTGCTTATAGTGTATATATAACTACTCACACCTTTACCCTGATGCCAGTACACACCAACTATTCATACCACTTGATCACTTACAGTCCAGACTTATCGAAGCAACTTTCGGAATTGTGGGGATGGACTCAAGCCCAGAACTGTAGAAAATTAAATTAGGTAGAATTATGTAAGTGAAATCAGACAATATTTGCTAGATAAATGTTCTGAGCAGTTACTACGAGTGTAGAAATACTGTCGTTCTTTGACGATCATTTTCAACTTGTTAAAACTAATACTACGCTAATACCTACTGTCTGAAAATATAAACTCCTTAACCTATGAAAACGGTGAGGAACTCTTGGTAACATGCTTTGATTCGTCATTTTGCAAGGAATGAAACATGTATATCAGTGAGTTAAAACAAAATAATTCCTATTCTTTTATTTTCCACATTTTCAGTGCATATCTGCATGCATATTTTAGGAGCTTTTAGTGGATACAAATCCGGCCTCTAGTTATAACATAGTGCAATGCAGTTCCCACAGACTTGCCAAACTGATGTGCACATTGCTATATGTGTAAGGGAATATTTAATTTATATTCCCTAATGGATAGTCAATTAGCTTCCCATCGCTTTCAATAAATGAGAGAGTATTCGAACGATATAGTTTGTTTCACTGTAGCTATACCACCCAGAATTTGGTATATAGGTCATTCTTACTTGTCTCCGGGACAATGGAATATGTCCAAAAGTCCGGTTGGCTCGGAATATGTAACAAAGTAGGATTATACACAACCAATCCCTTCTTTTTACAGTGCAAGTATCACTGTGGATCTGACCCAGCCGTTTTAAACGTTGCAAATGAATTTGTGACCCATCGTATTCCAGTTTAATTTATCTCTAAATAGCGTCTGGTCCAGTCCGTTGCCTTTACATGCTCTAGATATGGAGTGTCTGTCTAGTTGCTTATCCATCAACCACGTACAACCTGAAAACTGAACTCTAGTCATGTTTGTTTATAGTAGCACCTTCGTGAGTCTATCCCAACAAGATATAAATGCAGTTCCTAGCGTAATGTCAATGATCCCCTTCCTTCCAGAGCTCATAAGGTTTCATTCATTGCTCCTATTGAGTACATAAATGCCTGTACTTACCAGATGATGTATCAGAGTTCTCTTCTAATGAAGTCGGTGACTCCTACATATTGCGGTGTGTGTTGGCATCTCAACCAAGTATGAGTTCATATACTGAGGATTCTTCATAACTTTGAGGTGCCTTTTCATTGAGGATTGTGAATCTCTCATATAGAAGATGCAAACGAGGTCACTAATATATATATGGGTCAATCCACGTCAAATCAAACACCCGTAAAACACGACTTTTTCGTAGGAGGTTCAAATTTTTTTATGGATAATAGGCATCAAATAAGGAGACCCGTATTTTGTCTTTCCGTATTTTTAAATTACATGCATAGTTATGGCTATTAGAAACTAAGCAATTTCTGCGCGCACCGTAATATAAAATCACTTGTTCGTCTAAGGCCATATAGAGTTGAGAGTTGGGGTTTGGCGCACTGGAAAGGTTAAATATAACACTTTTAACAACTTTCGCTCATTCAATATTACACATAAATTTTGAACTGTTTTCTTGACGGTATATTTTGTAAAACCAAAAATAGAGTTTAAATCGATGTGTCAAAAATCTTAATAAAAAAAAAAAAAAAAAAAAAAAAAAAAGTACACCATATACCCTGGACATTCTTCTGGAGGCCTGCAAGCGCTCGCGGACGACATGAAGTACAGCTGGATTCGCCGTTAGTAGGGTAAGGTGCTAGGGGAAGCAGGACGTTCTAGGTGTTTGAATGACTCTCTAGGGATAACTTTTAAAGCCTATAGCAGTGTATGCATGTTTATGAGCGTTCATGGTAGTTGAGTATGCCGTTCACCATATCGATGTAAACCACCTAACGCAAAAGTTTTCTATCTTGATTGAATATGTTACCCCAACATAATGACACCTCCCCCCCCCTGCATCCTCCCGCTAACCTAACCTAAGCCCCATACTTCTACTCGTCTAACCTAACCTAACCTAACCTATACCACATACTTCTACTCGTGTAACCTATCCTAACCTCGCCTATGCCCCATAGCTATACTCGTCTAACCTAAGCTAACCTAACCTAGCTCCCACTCTTTTTACTCTCGTCTTTCATAATTTAACATAACCTAAGCCCCCATACTTCTAATCGTCTAACCTAATCTAATCTAGCCTAACCTATCCTAGCTCCCACAACCTATACCCCATACGTCTACTCGTGTAACCTACCCTAACGTTACTTAACCTAAGCGAGCATAAACCTTCCTATTTATTAAGATATTTTAACCTAACTTAACCCATTTCACTCCTAGTTTACTTCAGTGTTCTATTTTTCTATAACCTATTCTAAACTTTACACTACACCATTTCGCATCCGTTTACGGACGTTTCTCCAACAACTTTAGATACTTTGAAGGTATTACACCCCCTGACATGCATACCCTAAGGATTTCTGAACATTTCATGGCATGTTAGCGCTATTTTAGGAGTTGGTAAGTATTTTAGCCATTTTTGCGGTATTCTAGAGATTTTCAGGAATTTTTGCAGCTTCGTTGGGATTTTCTATATTTTCACGTCTCTAGTATGTTTTAATGTTTTTGAGGGGTATATGGAGCCTTTTTTAGCGATGTGTTATGCTTTCATGATCAAATTCCATCCTTTTGTAAATGTATGATGTCCTCGTCTAGAGAATTACTTACAGTCTGACTAACACTAACCTAACTTAGCCACAAACCTCTTTACAGACATTTCTTCAACGTTATTTAACATTATGCAGGCTTCTTTTTCTCCTCTCTCCAACTCTTTTTGTAAACTAACATTAGAAGACTTTGTAACCTTGTTATTCAAATAGCTATTGTATCCGTCTTTGTACACTGCTCCAGTATGCTATACATGTCAACTTCATTTAACGATTCTCTTAATTAGTTCTATATCTTGTAACGGTAACACGTGAAACGCTGCTTACATTCGTTCTAAGACCATACAAATTTAACCTGGCCCACCACCACCAATACCAATTATGGTGGTGATGGTAACGATGGTGGTACTGGTGATGGCAACGATGGTAATGGTGGGGATGGTGATGGTAATGTGGAGGTGATAATGAGGATGGTGGTACTGGTGATGGTTATGGTGGTGATGGTAACGATGTTGATGATGGTGATGATAGCGTGGAGGTGATAGTGAGGATGGTGGCATTGGTGATGGTTATGGTGGTGATGGTAGCGATGGTGATGATGGCAAGAATGGCGGTGATTGCAACGAAGGCGGTGGTGGTGGTGGTGGTGGGCCAGGTTAAATTTGTATGGTCTTAGAACGAATGTAAGCAGCGTTTCACGTGTTACCGTTATAAGATGTAGAACTAATTAAGAGAATCGTTAAATGAAGTTGACATGTATAGCATACTGGAGCAGTGTACAAAGACGGATACAATAGCTATTTGAATAACAAGGTTACAAAGTCTTCTAATGTTAGTTTACAAAAAGAGTTGGAGAGAGGAGAAAAAGAAGCCTGTATAATGTTAAATAACGTTGAAGAAATGTCTGTAAAGAGGTTTGTGGTTAAGTTGGGTTAGTCTTAGAAAGACTGTAAGTAATTCTCTAGACGAGAACATCATACATTTACAAAAGGATGGAATTTGATCATGAAAGCATAACACATCGCTAAAAAAGGCTCCATATACCCCTTAAAAACATTAAAACATACTAGAGACGTGAAAATATAGAAAATCCCAACGAATCTGCAAAAATTCCTGAAAATCTCTAGAATACCGCAAAAATGGCTAAAATACTTACCAACTCCTAAAATAGCGCTAACATACCATGAAATGTTCAGAAATCCTTAGGGTATGCATGTCAGGGGGTGTAATACCTTCAAAGTATCTAAAGTTGTTGGAGAAACGTCCGTAAACGGATGCGAAATGGTGTAGTGTAAAGTTTAGAATAGGTTATAGAAAAATAGAACACTGAAGTAAACTAGGAGTGAAATGGGTTAAGTTAGGTTAAAATATCTTAATAAATAGGAAGGTTTATGCTCGCTTAGGTTAAGTAACGTTAGGGTAGGTTACACGAGTAGACGTATGGGGTATAGGTTGTGGGAGCTAGGATTGGTTAGGCTAGATTAGATTAGGTTAGACGGGTAGAAGTATGGGGCTTAGGTTATGTTAAATTATGAAAGACGAGAGTAAAAAGAGTGGGAGCTAGGTTAGGTTAGCTTAGGTTAGACGACTAGAGCTATGGGGCTTAGGCGAGGTTAGGATAGGTTAGAGGAGTAGAAGTATGGGGCTTTGGTTAGGTTAGGTTAGACGAGTAGAAGTATGGGGTATAGGTTAGGTTAGGTTAGACGAGTAGAAGAATGGGGCTTAGGTTAGGTTAGGTTAGACGAGTAGAAGTATGGGGTATAGGTTAGGTTAGGTTAGACGAGTAGAAGTATGGGGTATAGGTTAGGTTAGGTTAGGTTAGACGAGTAGAAGTATGGGGCTTAGGTTAGGTTAGGTTAGACGAGTAGAAGAATGGGGCTTAGGTTAGGTTAGCGCGAGGATGCAGGGGGGGGGGGGGGAGGTGTCATTATGTTGGGGTAACATATTCAATCAAGATAGAAAACTTTTGCGTTAGGTGGTTTACATCGATATGGTGAACGGCATACTCAACTACCATGAACGCTCATAAACATGCATACACTGCTATAGGCTTTAAAAGTTATCCCTAGAGATTCATTCAAACACCTAGAACGTCCTGCTTCCCCTAGCACTTTACCTAGTAATGCTTATATTATGCATGGCGGCCATCTTGCCCATAAAAAAGTCTGCCAGCCTTCCCTCAACTGCCATTGTTGGCCCCTTGAAAGCGCGTAACAAGCCAGGTGACTGCAGATTGCATGCAAATCTGTGTGTCAGCTATGCTACTCAGATGCAGAAAAGTGTCTCCACAATATACCTTCTTTTGGATACTCCTGTGGCATCTGATACGTGCTTTTGAACTTTTGAATTTGTTTGGAAAAATCTTCTGATGTAAGCAGTTCTTTGCTTTTAGCTTCTTCCTTCATGTACGTCCATGCATTTGAAATAATTTCTCTACTCTGACTGTGTAATGTTATGGTCCCTAATTTAGAACGTATAGGTGGCATAATTGATTTACGCTATGAACAATGTCTCATAAATTCACTATATTCACTCTTTAGTACCAGTGAATTAGCAAGGACTGTCTCAGATGATGCGGACATCACTACCTTCCCCCTCCCTCACCATGTTGTGCATAGTTTCGTTCGCAGAAATATATAATATGAGCTGATGAAAGAGGCAAAACCTATGGATTCGCCAACAGGACTTCCAGTCAAGGTCAAGGGGCCAGCTATTTACAGCTGTGCTGTAAAACTACACTCCTTCATTCGTTTGTCAAAAACTGAAGCTTTAGCGAAACAATTTTCTTTCGAAACATTTAAACATTTTGAAGATGCTAATAGTGTACATATAATAGTGTCAGCTAGCAGTGTTCTCCTTACTGTACTGTTGTAAAGTTCATGGAACCTCAAGCAGTTGACAGTCACTGTCACAGTTGACAGTGGCAATTGTGTGAGGTTACTGTAGCCGTCACCGCTGCCTCGCGACTCCGCTGCACTGATTTGCAAGTAAGTTAAATACATCTGAACTATTAGACTCCATTCTGATTTTTTCTGAGAATACTGAATAAACTTCATTGTATTTTTAGTTGTTTTTTTTTTTTTCTTTCAGATTTTTAAATGGTCGAGTTTATGTTATTATCTAACTTTAAAACTTTAATCGTATAAAATATAATATTAATAATAATTAATAAAATTTTCTAATAAATACCTCACGAAATACTGCGATTTTTCTTTAATTTGAGCCAAAGATCAAGTAATTTGCTTCATTACAATCGGAAGTATGATTGATCGAAGAGTGAGGAGCGCGCGATTTGTGGGACATTTCAAAAATTAATATCTGCCAAAATATTTTTTTTATAAAACGAAGAAACATGGGTCAAATATATTTTGTTCCAAAACACCAAAAAAAATTTCAAGAAAATCTGAGAGATCAAGGTCATTTTTTGCCATATTTTGTTCGATTTGACGTGTAATGACTCATATATATATATATATATATATATATATATATATATATATATATATATATATATATTGCTTTCAGCCAGTTCTTGATAAATATACACCAAGTAGACTTCATTAATATACATTCCTTTTGCTCTACCCATGTAAGTTTATAACAGCTGTGTCAATATTGTCAGTCACAGTCACAGTCTTTAAGGATTAAATTTCATTTAGTGCTATTTGGAGTTATTTTTATTTACTGATATTCTTCCCAGTTTCTACGTGAAATTTTCAACCAGGACAGCTCACGTGTGAGCACAAATACGTTTTCGTGCATACTCCCATTGGGTATTGTGACTAAGACGTCTGGAGTAACTTATCCTTCTTTCAAGTATATGAACTCTCTGAGATGGAGGAGATGTAAATGACCGTCACTTTTATGAAGAACTAGGCCAGTTTTATGACCATCCAGAAGCAATTAACATTGTGGTCGAGTTCCAAGTGTGCAGTTAAGATGTAAAAGGTAACCAAATTTAGTATGAGGTCATTAGACCTGTTTTCTTTTTCACCATAAGCACTTAAGTGAAGAGAATGTAAATTGAAGCGTTCCCATTTTACCACTACTGATGTTGTAGACACGTCCTTTTTGACTAAGGTACTGTCAAAAATAATGTCGGTGCTTATAGATTTTGAGTTTGGATTGGTTGTCACTGTGGCACATACTTGGTAGAATAATCATTAACTCAAAATAGAGAAGTAGAAACACTGATGATTTTAATTCCCTAGAATTTAACACACGCCGTGGTAAGCAACAGCAGTTGCTGTTAACCCCCACCCCCATGTTCGGTTTATGAGGGCCTGAATCGAATCTACTCGCAGAAATTCATTCTGAAAATTTGCCTCCAAGTCTCATTGTTCTTTATTCTGCGAAAATATTATAGAGAAAGTATTTTATTAAATTCCTGTATATCCCCATAAGATTTCAGTGACTCTAGTACAGTGATGTCTAACCAAGTCTCTTTGGAGAGGCTTGCGTAATTAGCTGCTATTCCCCACCCCTTTTAGTTGGAGGGTGAATGACGCATGTGACGATAGACTCACAACCAGTCAGTTTCCAGTGACGGACACAAACAGGCTATTCCATGGTAGTTTCTAAGTCATAACCTGAATTTTCTTGGAATTTTCTCAGAAGACCTCTTCATCCTGAATGATTTTTGCATAAATGGTAAGCAATAAGAGACAGAAAAAAGCTTACTAAATAAGGAATGTGGGTAACGTTAAAACACACAATTTATGTCAAATACTTCTTTCTTCTTTTGAGTGAACCATTTCCGAGATATTCCTTATTATTTGTTTGAATGTGCCAATGCATATACTATTTTCGAATAGGAATATATTATTCGTATTTTAATCTCTTGGCCTTGCAAAGAGAAGAGAATTCTAAAGGCATCGCATAGCAACCAGTTCTTAAAACATTTCAATATTGCTAAAATCCTACTGTATTCCCATATTCTCCTTGCATCTACAAGAAAATTAACAATAAGGTAATTTCTAAAAATGCATATGTCGATTAAAATGTAGAGAAATAGGCATTTGCAAGAACTGTGCGTATAAGATGAGTATAGCTCGACATATATTTGCGAACAGAGTTTCTCCAAGTTGAACTATATTAAAAGTCTGTATTGCAATAGTTTACGCAACGATCACTTGCAGGATCTTCTAAGGTTATGCATTTCGACTTTGTTGCCAATTATTGATGGACTTCTTAAACGTAAGCAGTACCAAGGAAGTCACTAATAAACAGATGTTTATCGTAAGGGATTTGAATATGCTTTCCTAAATCAAACGCAACTTACACATAACCAAACCGTAGCTGCAGCACAATTGAGTGTTAAAAGAGTGACACACTCTACATAATGTGGAAGGAGTTAAATCCAACCTCCCCTCTTTCGCAAACTTTGGACATCGCTGCTTTAGTTTGCTACGGTAGTGGTTACCAAAAACAGGATTTGCGAGCCATTGAGACTCTCAAATGGCACTCTGTCTCTGGCTGGCTGTCAAGGGATGCAACGCGTGTTGCTTCTCACCAATGCGGCCCGGGTTCAATCCCAGGCAACCGCATGTGGTATCTGTGCTGGACGAAGCGGCGCTGGGGCGGCTTTCCTCCGGGTTCTCCGGTTTCCCCCGCCATCTCATTCCACCGGTGCTCCATCTTCATTCCATGTATCATCAGTGTCACCGCCTGCGGTGCCGTGTGTAGTAAAAGTGGGCGTTAAACACTAAAAACATGCGTGTTGCATATTTGCATTTTCGCAAACCTGCACTATACACCTGTTTATATTGATTGTTCTTTGTTTTCACTAAATGGAAGGTTTCCTAAAAGCGGAAGATCTTGAGATGGATGTTGAGTAGAAATAAACTATTATTTTAGACAGTTGATAGTAAAAGTCGGACTTTTAGCAGTTCACGACAGTGTTAAAAGTATAGAATTCTACCACTCAGAGTTCAAAAGCTTTTAACACTCCGGTATTGCCAACTTTGGTTTCTTACAGAAAGTGACTATGGCTTCATTCAAGTAGGTCACGAACTTCACTTATACAATACTTATATAAAATGGCGGGTCATTTGAATGTAAATATGAACTGTGCCGAACCCATTGAAATTTTACAAGCGGCGGAGAGAGTGAAATTAAAATTGTTACCCAAAAAATCAAGAAACCAATTATTCGACATTGCACACATAGTTATATTTTTTCCATTGAGGCAGTGGAATACAGAATGTTGAACATTCTTATACAGAATGTTGCAGTTTTGTAAGTCATGTTGTTAACACCTGAAGCAAGGCCACAACTGAACATCGCAGCCTGTTGACCATCATAACCATGAAAAAGGTAAAACAGTAGCATATATTTATATATAATCCATAATATATCTATAAATATTCAGCACTGTCTAAAATAGTGTATGATGCACTAGCTAAAATGATTTTATGTTGTTCGTAGGTTTCCTCAACTCGCTCTAAGGCCTCGTTTCGGAATCACACCTACTCACAAAATAAAATGTTCCTTTTAATTGTTCCTTGTTTTAAATGTTCCTTGTATCATAAACAGCTATTTTATAGCGTTTGCGTTTCTTAAGTAAAGCAAATCTGAAATTAAAAGGATTTGGGAATATTATTTGTAAATTTGTGCTTTAAACTATTAATTTATACGCATTAAAATAAAATAATGTTTGAGGGAGGATAAACAGTATGTTTTATTCTATTTTTATTTTGCGCTTCTTTGTTTCACTCGATGATGCCTTAATATGTAGAAATCTTCGTTCCTTATATGGTGCAATAGTTATTGATTAATTATTCTTTTTCTCGAGCGTTGGGAACATTTACAAAATGCTGTGCCGGCTATACTCTGACTGAGTGCTAAGCTTGCCGCCTAGCGGCAAAGGTTGAAATTGGACGTACAGCGTTACTTTGGACCATATTAACCTCTGACACTCTTAGAGAGGAACAATTTTTCAAGATGAAGACTGCCTAAGGGTCGAATCTTTCAGCTCAGTTGTAGAGCGATAATGAGAAGGAGGTCCATGGTATAAACTGTAATCTAGACGCGGAAGTTCCTCATCCATTCTCTACATAACAACTCTGTAGGAGAAGGCTATCAACCGTTTAAGTAGTTAACTACAGTTCAAGTTATCTTTGCCTAAAGCAATCTTCCTCTCTCCTCCCTTCTCTTCTTCCTTTCATTCCTTAGGGCAAAAAACTCCGGTCTCAAACCTGCCAGCAAATTTCTTTCTACGAGCATAACCTCCTCCCTGGATCTTAAGTGTATGAACGAGATTCAGATTCATGTGCTTTTGTTTTTTGGCGGAAATAATATGGTTATTTTAAGAATATTGGCCTATTTTGTTTTATGGGAAATAACTTGAAAACCACTTCACTTTTATAACACTCTCTATAGAAACCATTTGATGCAGTATTATTAGTTATGGTAGGTGTTGTGTTGGAGTGTTTTGTTTCCCATTGTTTGATTGTTTGCATTATATCGTTTGCAGTTGGCCTAGTGCGATTATCTTTTGTCTTCATTGTAAATGTTATATATATTAACGAATAAAATTGTGATAATAAATACACTAATATTATTTCAATTGTGGCCTCCAGAGCAAAGAAGACTATCTCATTAGAAAGACTAAAAGTTAATACATCGACGTAACATATAATTTTCACGGGGGTCGCGTCTCAAGGAAAATTATCAGCTGTAAATTGTGAACATACTTCATACCCGTACCACGACCGAGATAGGAGAGAAAGAGTCATCGCAGTTCATCGAAAGAGTTAGCCGGATCTTTTATACGAGAAAAGAATTCATCATACCGACCCTTCAAAGTGACGACGAGCAGAAGATTCCCTTCATACTGGTGACGGGAGATACCAGCCGGAAGAGACTCCTTCACATTGTTACTTTTGCAGGTTTATAGCATGATATTAAATGTATCTACACACTTTTCCTTTCAGAATATCGTATACAAATCTTAAGCTAAGTGTAGTGGTTTCTATAAAATCGCAATTGCTTTAGGAAGTGCTCTATTGAAGTGTGTGTAACTGGGAAACTAAAGTGAACATAAGTTTTGAATTCCTTATAAGACATATTCTGTATGGAATAAAGGTTGTTTGGTATATTGATTCATTTCAAAGTACCTTATGTTTTTTTTTCTTTTAATTTTCCATTATTTTAAACATCACACTTTCAAGTGTCATTGAACCATATAATAAGGTAAAGTAGGCATAAACAAAACAGCTGACATGTAGTGTGGAGGTAGCATATCTGCCTCACATTCAAGAAGGACCCAGTTCGAATCTCGGTTAGGGTGAGTTATCCGAATATAGTTTTCTCTCAAGGTTTTCCTTATGTTGAGAAGACGAATGTCGGGTAACTTTAAGCTCTATGGACCTCGGGCTTAATTTTGAGCATCATTTCACCCATTTCATTCATCCATCTCCTGATATAACATTACGTTGAGGACGTTAACATATAAAAAAAATAAGAATTTCCGGTACTTAGTAATTTGCTACGATGCTCTAGGTAACAAAACATTCCTTCCAAAACTTATAATCATTAATAATTGGTATTAGAAAATTTGGTATTAATAATTTTGGAATAATTATGAAAAGAAATTACGGATACCAAGGCCGCTGTGGCTATTAAACATATGGGTTTTTGCTCTATCTAATCAAAGTGTTTTTATTTTGTTGACGTTTATATGTTGGCTACACACATATAACACAAAAACTCAGCTGAAGGGTCGAAGCCACAGTTCCAAAGCCAGAGAGCGCTTGCAGAGATGTTTGACTTTTCGTTGAGAAAGTTAGGGATTAAAAAGTCATTATTACATACAAAATACGGATAAAATAAGACAAGCGACATGAACATTTTATTTCAGTCAGTGAATTACACGGAAATAATTTCAAAAAGTGTAGCGTCTTATACAGATTAAGTACCTAAAGCTTCTGTCTCTGAAACAAAATTAATAATTGAAAAATCTGAAGTGCTGCATTCACATGATTTTCTCTAGGCTTGAAAATGAAAAAAACCCATAAACAACAAACATTGAATTTGAGTTTCATTATCTTCGACAGAAATATTTTCAGGAAAGTTCCCCATCTCGAAGTACTCTTTACGCTACAGATTTATTTTCCTATACAATTTTGCGTACAATACAACGTGTTCAAGGTATTTTCGTGATAAATACAACGTACATCTTGAAATTACTGGGTTATCCTCTGAAGTATTTTTCATTTCGAAT
Organism: Tenodera sinensis; assembly: GCA_030765045.1. NCBI lineage: Eukaryota > Metazoa > Arthropoda > Insecta > Mantodea > Mantidae > Tenodera > Tenodera sinensis. Next base: position 69,214,045 of record CM060966.1, on the reverse strand, counting down.
GAGTTTTGTACAACTACTAAACCGGAAGAGATAAGTAAATTCCTACACACAAAAATTTTAAATGTTAGACGACACAATTTATAAATACACTTTCCAGGCATTTTTTGTTATCGATATGCATGTTCAAACACTTTTCTTTATTTCTTCCCTTCCTTCATTCTTTATTTCTTTCGTTTCTCCTTTGGTACCCGTGGTCATGCAGCTAGACTCTTCAAATATTTCACGGTCGCTTAAGTCTATTGTATTCCTGTATCCCCTTGGGTCTGCAGGAAAACATGCAATAAAACCATTTTTGTAAATCTTTATCTTAATTAACATGTATAATATGTTGTGTTAATAGTCTGTTGAAAAATAGGAAGTAAACTCGTGTGAAGTTGGCAAATCAGGTTTTTACCTTTTCTGTTAAGTTCTTAGAGTACGTAGTACAAATGCTGTATTCCGCCCAAAATTTTCATACGGAGTTTTCACCAGATGTACGTTTTGAGACTCCCTGAATGAAAAAAATAAAAAGGTTTCTATGTATTTATGTTGTGTGTGTGTGTTTGTTTGTGTATGTGTGTATCTGAACAGCATAACTCAAAAGCGAAAAGTGGGTTAATTAAAAGCTTGGCATTGAAGTTCAGTATTTTCTCAGGATTGTTGACACGAAGGTTTTCTATAGTGTCTATCCAAGCTATCTTTTACATTGATTAAAATGCCATATATTTGATATTTTCATAAAAAATAAAAGGGGTCGTCTCATTAGCGCGATGGTAGCGCTTCTGTTTATCAAGAAGGAGACCCAGGTTCAATTCCCGGTACCGGCGTAGGTATTTTCTACCACTGCAAGACTTGCTCTGGGGTGCACTTTACTCTCGTTAGGTCCCTGAGGGGCCAATGGAGGAGCTACTTGATTGAAAAGTAGCGATCCCTGGCTGAGAAGACCGCATAACCGGCCTGGAGAGACGAAGGAACTGACCACGTCCCACCTCCAGTACTGCATCCCAGTCATGACGCCTATGATGGGCAGAGTTGGGGGATACAGCGGTCGGGCGGTAGGCCAAGACCCAGAACGGACTTGGTATTATTTTTTGCAAATGAAATGTGAATCTTGAGGTTTATGAGAAGAGCCATGACTTCTTTTCATCCTGAATCATTTTCATGCAAATGAAAATCGTAAAATATAGCAAAAGTGTACTACATCAAATGTACAGTTGGTCAAGGACCAAAATTTATGTCAAATGAAATGTTTTATGAAATTAACGATTTCCAAGATATTCTTTCCTATTAGTTTGAATTTTGAAATACTTGTATTTTGTCTATTAAGAAGTTGACATAGGCATTTTACTTTCTTCAATGCTTATTTATAGTAGGAGTAAGTGTCCATTGCATTCTACCCAAAAATTCAATACTCTTCTTCTTATGAGAAACAAACTTTGCATATCATTCTGACTTAAAAGGGTCCGTGGACGCATATATGTACGTGTGAACAACATACCTCAGAGATAAGAAATTGATTAAATATCAAACTGTCTGCTTAAGTTCAGTATGTCACTAAGTGCGAGGCGAAAATTCTCTAAGCTACACTTCAAATGGAAAGGTTTTCAAAACTTTATTTTCTGAGAAATTATCAACGAGTTTGAGTAGAGTGCTGTAAGTTTAAGATATAAGATGTCCGTCTTGAATTTTCTAGGAATGGTGAAGTGCTGTTTATTCTGAGTTACTTTTATAGAATTGTTAAACCGTAATACACAGCCACAAAAAATCACATCTTGTCATTGCACACAATTTATCTAAATTCTTTCATGTTTTTTAATATTGCTTCGGATTCCAAAGCACTTCTACAGTTTTATACAGCTAATTTGATATTCGTTTTGTGTGATCATGCACAGAAAATTGCATTTCAAATTCATTACAAAGCAACCCCCTTCAAAAACATTTGATAATCGCTTAAGCATGCTGAATTCCCTCACATTTTAGGTACAAAATTGTTGATGATTTCATCAATCGTTTCCCTCAATTAATATGAAACAGGTGGAATAATGAGCTAACTCCTGAATAGAGAGTCATGTAAATGCAACACAGCAGCGTTTTTTCTCGTGGTCATGCAAAGCCCATAGAATTTTAGTCATCACAACGTATCAACATGCTATTCAAACATCTCATTGTCTCTTTACCTACTGCACCGTGCAACGAAATGTGTAAATGAGAGTCTAAAGCTTGTCTGGATTAACAACAAATAAATAAAATAATAAGCCTTTGTAGGAAAAGTTTGTAAAAAAGTGTGTAGAAAAGTTAACACCAATGTAACATATGATCTTTTTTTTTCTCGTGGATATGTAAGAGTCATGGAAATCACAGTCTGTCTGCAAACAACATAATTCAAAGACAAGAAGTTGAACGCCAATGAGATTGCGCTTACACCGCCGGAAATTTCAGCAAAAGTATTGGATGTGAATATTCCAATAAACTGAATTTGTTAATAAAATATTTTTCCACTGAATATATTTTTCAGGTTGTAGCATATGTAATATTAGGATAATTGTTTCTGAGAAAAAAAAGCTAATAGTGATGCATCCTCCAAATCTCACTGGAGTACCAGCTGTTGCAACCACACATAGTAAGTGGAGACAATTATGGTCATCATACATGCAATGCGCATTCAAGTAAGGCACTTATGAAAAATTGAAAGCTAAGCACATGGTCGAACATAACCAGTTGTTTACTAGATCCCTATAATGAATGGTAACTAAGATGCTTGTATATCAATTATACCAGGTGAGTCAGCTGCCCCTTACTCTCGAGTTTTATGCAAACCGCATTTTATAGTCCAACGTGAAAACATCGACCCCATTACTAGGTTCTACCCGCGTATTTAACATGGGTGTCAAACACTCGATGAAATTAGTACTAATATAGATGTTATCACATCGCCTTTTAATATATTCGTAATTAGACAGCTGACGTATACATTCCTGCAAATGTTCACTGGAACCAGCGAATATTACATCTTAAACGGAATACTTACATAACACGTTACTAGGTAGCTCAGTTGGAACGGCACAAGACTCGGAAGTAATCTGTCTGCTGTGAAGGTGGTTTAAATCCCCTGCATGTACTAATTTTTTTATCGTACAATCCTCACAATTTACAAATTATTATTCTGAAAAATGTTATTATATTCATTTTTATTGCTTTATTTATGTTTTATGGCATTATTTGATGTTTCTTTATTGGTGAACTACAATTATGTAGTTGTTTAAACATACCTATAGGTAAGTGCAATTGAAATAAGAATCATTTATACACATTTGAACACAGAAAGCAAGGAAACGACATTGTCAGTGTTTAACATGGAAGTTAAACTCAATTTTGCAGACAGTGAATTATTGTGCTATTAAAAATGTTTCATAGTGATATGCTTTGCGGCGCTGGAATGACCCTTTTTCTGTTCCTGGAACACGACTCCTCTAACGAAGCAAGTGCTCGAACTGGTGACCTTCTTGGGTAATGCACGCATGGGCACGCTGTTGGATGGAGCCCATGGCTTGGTGCAGCATGGCGGGTTGAACATTTCTACAAGACACTGTAATACGCTGACGAAGGGTTTCTAGATTGCCCAGTTCCTATGCATAAATGCGTTCTTTTAAATAATCCCAGAGAAAGAAGCCAAGGGGTGTCAGATCGGATGATCTGGCAGGCCAGGAGACTGGTTCTTGTCTTCCTATCCAATGACCAGGATGTGCAGCATTTGTAGACGATCCTCGACCGATACGGAGGAGCGCCATAGTGCTGAAACCACATCGTCATTCGCTCCTGCAGTGGCACATTCCCTAGTAATAAGGGGTGAGCTACGGAGGAATTCCAGGTGGCGTGCTCCTGTTAGATGTCCCTCGAAGAATATTGGTCCAACAAGGTGGTCCGCCAAGATTCCACACCAGACATTTACACCCCACTGCTCTTGGAATGCTGCCTGCCTTACCCAATGAGGATTATCAACACTCGTATAGCGTATATTGTGACAATTTTCAGTTCCATTGTTGTGGAACCCTGATTCGTCAGAAAACAATATGCTGGATGCGAATCCCACATCACTTGCTACTCGCTCCAGCAACCATTCACAAAAGTTACTTGAGCTTCGAAATCTCTCCCGCGAAGTGCTTGGTGTAGGTGCAAACGATAAAGATGGAACTTATTAGTGTTCAATATTCGCACTACAGAAGACTGGCTGATGTTTACCTCCTGAGCAACTGCCCGTGTACCAGTATGCGGATTGTTCTGGGTGGCATTCAAAACTGCTTCTGCATTAACACCCGATGTTGCTGGTGCGTGTCTATGAGGAGGCATTCTTGCAAGTGACGCTGTTACACGCAGACGCCTTTCAACATTCCGGAAGGTGTTCGCTGTTGGTTTTCGTCTGTTCGGATATCTCTCCCGATATAGACGCTGAGCCGCTGGTGTATTTCTTCTTCATTCTCCGTAGATAAAAAGCATATCTACGTACTCGTCTGTCGAATACATAATGAAAGACCGGCACAAAATATCGCGCGACCGCATACGTGTGGTGAATGCAGAGGTCGGCATTCGCAACACACTACATCATGCCAGTCCAACGGGGCAGAAGTCATTATATCTGTTCAATTACAAAATGCAGACAACCAAAAACGATTTAAATTATGTCCTAAGCCCTCAGGGACTTTATAATTAGATTATTGTGAATTAGGTTTCCAAGTTATGATGAACATTAAAAAAAAAATATATTTACAATGCTGAGACTCGAAACTGTGTCGATGGGGGTTAGCGGAGAGTACACGTCACAATCCTATTCAGCTATTTGAAGACTTGACTGAAAGCACGTACCGCGTACAATAGTAGGACTTGTATGCCTGGCGCTATGCCATTGCCACCTCGCAAGTATTTGTGCTTGATTTAGCCTTTTAAGACAGTTTTAATCATTTACTGGGCGTTTTAATATTATTACTTAAATGGCAGAAGCTGTTATGCATATTAATTGAGATGCATGAGGCGTGGTTCGGGCAAAAATGTAAATAAACTGTTGTGTAATAATATGTCCGTTTTGACTGTACGGGTCCATGATGGATAAAGCGTGTCTCTAAATTTTTCCTGATTTGGGCAGCCAACCCCTGCTCAAAGTACAAGAATCCACCATTTTATTTTTAGCTGGCGTTGTTAGTGTACTCATATGATAGGTCCATTTTTTCCGATGCGTTTACTGAATTACGTTGCTATGTATACTCTAATAACAAGTTTGTAAAATCGGCCGGAAACCGGAATTCGCTCTCAGTAAACGAGTCGTATGTTTTTGAGGTGTACTTTAGCGAGGAGTACGTTCTGTCTCTTAAACCACTGTTGCTCTCAATGTTCCGCATTCCTCTCTTTAAGAACATCAAGCAATACATTTTAGTAAGCGCAAAACTGGACTAAGGTGCACATGCCGTGATGGGTTGCTTACCTTCCAAACAATAAGACGCGGCTGACTCACCTGGTATAGCATAATCACGTTTATAACCCCCATTACAATAGTTCTTAAAGTATTCTATCTATTTATGATGTTAGGAGAGTGGAAGAAAACAAGTCACTATATTGCGCAAACAATGGGGTTCAACCTCAATAGAGGCCACATCAGCACAAAATTTTGCGGATATTATATCAAATACTGGCAATTTCTTGTGAGATTTGTGTAATTGCGTTCTCTCTCTCTCTCTCTCTCTCTCTCTCTCTCTCTCTCTCTCTCTCTCTCTCTCTCCCGTTCTCTCTCTGCAGTGAACTAGATATGGACGGTCCATTATTTTGCATTAAGATTGATTTCTATGTCACGATTCTTCAGGCCATGAACGACTAAGTTCCGTAAATACTCCCTGTTCACTACAACAGTTTCTCTTATTCCATTGTTGTTTTCCAAAACATTCCAATAATTAATTTTGTGTAGAATAGGAGACCTTCCCAGTGTCTTTTGCAAAATCATGCCTATTATTTTCTCAAATTAATGCTGTTTTTCTTCTCTTTTCAATTTTAAATATGTTAATATTTCATATTCTAAAGGGTTAAATGAGTTATCTAAGGTACCGTAAAAGAGGCTACGGCCACTCGGTTTTTGAACTTTACTTTCTATTATGTCATCTAGAATATTAATATTGTAACAATTTCGTAAGGCTTATTGTACAGTCAATTAGCATTAGTTGCAAAGCTGTTTTCCATGCATCCTGGTGCGTAAAGTAGACATCAGTAGCAGCTGATATCGTTCTTTTGATAAGTTGCTGTTCGGAAGAGTGAAAATAAACTCATACCTAGCTAAAACTTGAAGGTGTAGGTGATTTCTGTTTCACGTAATTTTTGAGTATCTCTAAATATATATTATTTAAGATTCAAACATATTAAACAATTAATTTTTTATTGATGTAATTCTCGATTCATGGGTGTGAATTTTCAGCCCAACTTCAGCCACGCCAAAATATCAAAGAAACATTCCAGATGCTGCTCCTGCTACACCATCTACATTGAAATAGACCCGAAATATTTTTTTTTAAACCAGCACGTCTGAAAAGGAGCAAACCTAGACCAAGTTAAATAAAGCTACATAGACGACACCAATACAGTACCACAGTAACTTTACTTTACTTACTTACAAAAAATTAAGAGCTGTGAGCTGTCTTGGAGTGACACATTCACGGAACTTCTAAAATCTGCACGCACAGGAGAGAGAGAAAACGTATACTAACCAAAGAATGTAAAATCTACAAAGAGTGTGTCAGTAGCAAGTACCATTTCAAAGGAAATGGAACCCGGAGAAGCCCGTTCTTACTAGAAGAAGCAGATAATTTGGCCCAAATTGAGTCGAGTTCTTCTACAGGTTCCTACACAAGCGGTTTAAAATAGTCCCCACCGGTTGTTGATGAGACAATCAGGAAACTTCGTTTGTGCAGTTTTTGATTGAGAAAAATCATAGATTCTCTGCAGCACAAATTTTGAGTTCTGGAAACGCATGAAATAAAGTGCTTGAGAAAAAATTCCTCCTTGTGTTTCCAGACAACCAGGATGTGTGTAACATGTGGAAGAATCAGTTTGTGAGGAAACTGAACCATCCCTTCGTATAATATATGGAAACTTTATTTTAACAAATATTACAGACAATTGCGTATTTCAAAACAAATCATGAGCAGGCTTAAGAAAAATATCAAACAGATAAATGAGTTTATTTTAAAAACACTTTTGGCATAAAATTATTTTCTTGTATGATGAAGCTTTAAAGAAAAGAATATACATTATTTAATGCTCAACTGTTTCTTTCTTTTTTTTTTTTTTTTTTTTTATTTTTTTTTTTTTATTTTTTAACGCAAATTTCGTTCCAAAATAAGTACAGCATTAAACAATGCATTTCTAGTGGCCAAAGTAAACACAGATAGTAACACAGTAAGTTACACTATTGTAACTTTGTTTTTCAACTACCTATATGTTTTTCGAGGCCGAAGTCAGGCTATTTAGTAGGTTGCTTCGGCCACATTGCAATGTTATATAATAAACAATAATACACATGGCAGTTATTCTCTTTGTCATAAAGGCACAACAGACATGAGGAAATCTTATCATATTTAATTAGGAATTTTAGTCAACGTCTTCATACCAAAATTATCAAAAACGCTTATAAACGGCCTAAGTTAACCTGTTCCACGGCACTTCATACAGAATGCATCGATTGTTGAAACCATCCTCAAGTTTTGCATTTTAATAGAGTTTTGATTGAGAAGAATATAACAACGGTGTAGTTTTATCATTACACATAAAAATATTATTTGCTATTGTGTATGTACTTTTGTCGTTTTAAGTAGCCAACAATGCATCCTGGAAAAAGACCACCCACTTATTTCTATTAAAAGCACTAAAATCGCTTTACTGGACATCATTGTTGCTCTGAAGGAAAAAAGCATCCAGATTGTCCTCTGTGTTCATGAAGAAGCAAGGGTTGTGGGTGATGTGTTGCGGTGTGTGTAGGAGCAGGACACCTCGACCCACTGCAACCCCGACATGGATCTAATACGGGCTACCACCCCCAGGGAGAAGGCATGAGGCAAAGTGAGTCCGGAGGGTTGCCAGAGAACAGAGACAGCGAAGTCCAGAGACGCACAGAAGCCCCTAATAGTTACACCTAGCACACGATCGAAGTGCTTCCTCTGCCCAGAGAGAATCTGACGAGGCGACCGTTGTGGCCCGGGCAGCAACTTCCAGGAGGCCTCAGTGAAGGAGGGTTTCCAGAACGCAAGCCTCTGTGTCATCGGTCCGCATTCGCCGGAACGTACCGCGCTAGCAACCAAACCTGAAAGATGACATGGGAGGGAAATGAGAAAGGAATCCGTGGAAAAGAGAATCCACCGCAGCTTTTCACCTGGTAACAAGGGCAAACCATGGAAAAACCCAAGGCACAGTGAAAGGTCGACGGGGATCGAACCCGGGACCGGGACCGGGACCGGGACCGGGACTTACGTTGCCGCGGCGCCACCTCGATCGGTGTTGTGGGTAGAATGAAGAGAAGTACGGAATATCTAGAGTTGGTTTAAAAAGGAGCTTATACTTTTATTTATGGATTACTATACCATATAACATTTTACCCGTTTAAACTGCTCAATGCACGTTTTTCAGCGTCTGTTTGGAATTATTTGGCTATTGTCCTTATAAATGGATATAATATAATACACTATAGTTGTAATGTTCATGTTCGTGTACCTATTAAATGTATAATGGTGTAATAAATTCAAAATTCCAGACATTTCCAGACATGAGTCATAATGTGACTCTTCAATGTGAATGAAAAAATCTGATGTGCTGCACTCACATGACTTTCTCTACTCTTGTACTAGGCACTCTTACAAACTCTTATTCCTATATCTTCTTCGTGTTAGTTGAGATAAACATTTATACAAATTATCGTATTGCTTATTTCCTTGTAGCTACAACGGGAATATTAGAATACAGTAGGCTTTGAGCGATAGTCAAATGTTTTAAAGCCTTGAGATCCCGTTCTCTTTGCACGCTTAACATATAAAAATAAACAAGGATGTTCCATTTCATGAAAGTTTTAAGTTTTTCGAAACTGACACAAATAACAAAGAATATCTCCGAAATGGTTCACTCTACAAAAAACATTAGTATGACATAAGTTTTGTGTTTTAGCGACATCTACATTTTGGCACAGTAAGATTTAGGTCTATCTCTTGCGGTTTACGAGTTATTCAAAAGTCATCCAGAGTAATCCGGACTACATGGACTATTGGCAGAAATTCAAAATATACATTTCATTTGTCATACAAATATCTTAAACATATGACATTTTAATCAAAATATTTAGAGCAATTTTCAGGAAAATAAACATTTTCGAAAACTTGCCCAGGTAAAGGGTAGTTTATGGTGGGGCTATTTTCTTCAAAATCTTCGTGTCGCATCTTTGAAAGACATTAAACTGAAATACCAACTTTAGTTTTTAACCAACTTTTCGTTTTTGAGTTATGCTGTACACAGACGGACACACAGACACACACACACACACACACACACACACACACACACACACACACACACACACACACACACACACACACATACACACACCATACGGACCTTTTTCTAAAAATACTTTTTTGGATTCAGGGCGTTTCAAAACAAATATTTCCGGTGAAATCTCGATATCGAATTTTTGGGTGGAATACAATACTTCCTCTACTTACCAGTAGAGAAAGTAAAAATGAAGGTAAACTCCACTATATAGTTTTAAAAGTTAATTTCTTTCTTTCTTTTTCTGATTATCCTACCTATATGTAAGACTTACACCCCCTAGGACTTACAAGCCAGTGCCTAGGGTCAAACGCCTGTCGGGGAGTACGGGAACCTGGAATGAAGACCTGGAAGCAGGTGGTCAGCCAAGCTCCAGGTATGAGTGAGGAAGAGGATGATACGAAATGCAGGTGAAATTGGTGATTGAAAATGTGATAATGGATCAATTGGTGGAATTAGTGGTGGGGGAAACCGGAGAACACGGAGAAAACCCACCCTGACGCCGCTTAGTCCACCACGAGTACCACATGCGGGTCCCTGGGATCGAACCCGGGCCGCCTAGGTGATAGGTGAGAGAGCTAACTGCTCGGCCACGGCGCCGCCTAAAAGTTAATTTTCTGTACTAAAATTTGAAGGAAAAAGGTGAATCTGTTCCCTACATTAGATGATATTAGATTGGATTGCGTTCAGCGAGTTCACAAGTAGCTATAGAAGACCGTGAACATTGAACATGTCAATACAAGTGTACAGTATAGCATAAAACAGAAACAGGCATAATTGAGAAACACAATCAAATCTTCCGTGTAGTTATTAGACTATAATGTGTGTTTACAAATACAAATTACACTTTGTTTAAGCTTGACTTTTCTGGCCACGTCCCATTTAGTTATATAATTAGTAGGGCCCGGGAGTTGTTGACCTAAAAATTCTCTAACAATGAGCTATAAAATGCCCTTAAAATATAATAAAAATGCACATAAAATGTAAAACATTTTCCAAAAAATTAACAATTTCTTACATAATAATAAATTGATAATTTTCATAGACAAATAATGAATATACGGTTCGAATAACCAGATTTTAAAATTAACTTTCTTAGGAAACAATGCAATTATTGCTACTAAATAATAAATATATACAAAATTCATCAGGACATTTTCAATTTTATAAAATATGAAAAATAAGTTACTGTACCCATTAGCCAAAACACACCTTACTTAGCGTTGCAGTACTCCACTATGGTCATCTTCAAGTTATCAAAAATAAAGGAACGGCAGTTGTCAGCTGAAACTGATTTATACTTTGAGAAGCTTCTCTCCACTTCCACAGATGCTATAGTTGCATATTTGAAATACACTGTCACTGCCTGTTAAATACTGTTAAAAAATGTTAGTTCTGAAGTTTTCTCCTGACAAAATATCGACAATCTGACAAACTGTTTGGCATTCTTTATTTTTGTCCAACACGAATTTTAGTTTCTGTGTAATTTTCTCCCCAATCTCACCTTTTACATTTTGTATCCTCTCTTCTGCAATCCTCACTAACTCAAAGCTATTCACCACTTCTCTTAGTATTTGAAAATTGTCACAGTGGTATATACATGCAGTTAACCATGTGCCCCAGCGTGTTAAAATTGGTGCCGGGGCAAAGCTCGTATATTAGGGACTTTGTCTTTGAAATACATAGTCCGGGTTGATGCTTTCAAAAATATTTTCTTTACTGTAGGAACTAGTGTATCTACTCCTGGAAATGTTGATCTGACCTGTTCCGCAATTCGATGAAAAGTATGGGCCAAACACGTAACATGCACCATCTTACTGTAAAATGATTGGATCGATTTTGCCGCCTTTACCATGTAAGGCGCCGTCTGTTAAGAAGAGGAGTACGTTGCCATGTTGTATTCCACTAGGCCACAATAAACACATGGATTTATCGAACAGTTTGCATATATCTGACTGTTGTTAGCAGCTTCCATAACCTCTGAGGTCAGAAGAAACATTTGTCCGGCACTAGTAGCTTCTAGCGTACCTATCACTACATTGGCTACATAACGTCCCTCTGAATCGGTTGTCTCATCAATTGATACATATATTTCTCCCCCCGTTCTCATAATCCGTTTAACGTGTCTTCATAACATTTGTGTAGGTAACTTTTACGCAAAGTTGATTTATCTGGATTTGTATGACCAGTATGACCTTCAAGAAAATCTCGTAATTGGAATTACTTAATTTTCCTAGAGGAATATTGGCACTAACAAACACTTCACATAATTCTTTATAAAAGGAAGATGATATGTTACTTGATGTTGAAACAATTTCTTTTAACAGTAACTGAGACACTTGTCTTTTTTTCACATTTTGAAGAGCTCGCAAATGTTTTTCCCGCCCAACTCTGCAGCGAGTTTAATTTCGCACACTTTACAGAACAATACAGTTCCATCAGTAGAGAATATATTTCCGCCAAACTCTAAAACATATTTTTCAAATGGGATGCAGTTGGCTATTTTTGTTTCGGCATCTCAATTCCACAGCACAACAAATTTACACACCTCACAAATTACTCTCTTTACTGCGACACTTCTAACTCCTGAAGTCCTGACTGATGCAATCCACATGTATTGTATGATATAATCGGCGATTCCTCGAATTGATTCATCATAAATTCACCAGCACTGTTAGGACGCTGACCTGTGTTAATTACATGATTACCACACTTACAAAGATACTCTTTTACAAAAGATGATAAAATAAATGAACTTTTAACCACGGATTATTTTAAAATACCCAATAAATTCGTGAAAAACAAAGAAAATGACCGGAAAATGCATCTAAATGTTAAAAACGAGTTTATTATAAAAATGTGGAAAAAATGAATTTTGATGACCTATAAAAACCACATATATCTAACGTATTTGTTATAGAATGCACTTAATTTGCAATAAGTATCGTCTGTGACTGCTAAGAAAAAAGTTGACTTTTCATCAAAATCCGGGCCCTAATAATTAGTAAAGAATTGCATCTTTTGTGAGTTGTTCAATACATGTAAATTTAAGTAGCTTTCGAGCAGACATCAAATGTAATTAACATTGATTTGTCACTAAGACAGCTAGAAACTACTTACAAAGCTACATAAGCATTAACAAGGTAATTTTTATTTCAGATAATCGTGTACAGAATAAAACTATATTGAACATAGGTATTCTTTAGCAGCAATTTTAAAAGTATTGAAATTGTCAACCTTTTCCTTAAGATCGTTAGGAAGAGCATTAAATATTTGTATGGTTTGATGGTGTACACCATTCTGGGAACAAAAAAGCTTTGCAGTGGGATGATGTATGTTAGCTTTTTGTCCAGTATTTATCTCATGAATTTTATTGTTATAAATGCGGCTCGATTGCACATAAAGCATTTTAGGATAGAGAATATATGCATGCAGGGTAGGGTTAATTTATTTAGTTTTTTTTTTAATATTTTTGCATAAGCATCTGCTATGAGTGTTGGAAATAATTCTTATAACGCTCTTTTGTATGAGGAATACGTATTTACTCTCTACTGAATTGCTCCAAAATAAAATTCCGTATTCCACTATAGAGTTTAAATATGTATAGTATACTAATTTAAGCGTGTCTCATTTGCCAGGCTCGGATAGCATAACAGGCAGAGCTGAGTTTGGATAAGATATGCTTAATGTAAACTTTCTAGTCTAAATATTTGTCCACTTGAAAGCCCAGAAATTTGGTGTTTATTTATTCCAATAACATGTCAATCCCAATTTCAATCGGAGTGTGTGATGTTATACGAGATATAAATTTCATAACCTTTGTTTTATCTAGATTTGCAGATAATGATTATGTCATTTCTGAAACATATTAAATTATGTGCACATGTAATTAAGGTGTCAGCAAAAGAGGAAAAAAAACATTAAATGTAAAACAGAGTGGTGTTTTTATTTCAAAAACAGGAAAAGTAACATAAACCATGTTTTGGGACAAAGCAAGCCCAGTTTACGCCAGTCAAAGGCACAGATCGCTTTGATACATGTATTCCTTTGTGCGTCATTGTATCCTTTCTTTGTAACAACCATTATGAACGGGTCTCATTTTCCTTTATAAAGCTGTTCCATCTACAAAAATATCTTGATGAAAATCCTCTTCTTGTTCTTCGCTCAGTTTTCTGGTTGTTAATCAAGATGTCAGAGCGAGAACACAGAAAGTGAATGATTTTAAGAGTTATTAACATTTCATACTCGTGTAAATACCGCTAAAGCGGTGAACCATTTCCGCTTTGTCTTGCAGTCCTATAACAAAATACTGCTTCATCTTTCTGTTATACACATGAACAAGACTAATACTTTGCCTCAAAGGTGTTACCACCCCTGAATACGCTCTGAAAATGCTCACTGGAATGAAGAAAGCATTCGCACATCATGCAATGTGCATTTCAATCACGTAGATTTCAGGTAGTTCCAGGATGTGCATATTTAATGAGAAAGTTATATTTCCTTGCCACGAAATCCTATTATCCAAACTATGTGTTACATTCACATAACATTCTCTACCAACTGTTCCAGACACTATCCACATAAAACTCTATATATAAATGAGTAATTCTATGTGTCCAAACCATCTAGCTATTGTCGGGTCCTTACTCACTCACTCTACCATGATTGTCGGTCTGGGCGGCTCAATTGGTGAAGCCAAGGTCGCGGGTTCAAATCCGGTTTATCAAGATGCATTTTAAGTGTGCTTAAAGCTGACAGCCCCTTCTCGGTAGACTTCTTGACAGTTAAAAGAACTCCTTTGGGAGAAAATTCCGCCTACACCGGTTGCGCTGACATTATCCTGGCATTTTATTTATTTTCTTATTTATTAGTTTATTTACGTATTTATGTATTATTCATTTGTTTACTTATTTATATTTATTTTTTACTGAGAGTTCACCTGAAATACACATTTTGAGAATCCCTGATTCAAATAAATAATAATAATATAAATAATAATAATAATAATAATAATAATAATAATAATAATAATAATAATAATAATAATAATAATAATAATAATAATAATAATAATAATAATAATAATAATAATAATAATAATAATAATAATAATAATAATAATAATAATAATAATAATAAATTCAGAAGGAGGCTCGTGTGTGCGTGTGTGTATTTGCTGCTTGTGTGAGTCTGTCTCTCTATATACGTATGTACTTGTCTGTGCGTGCTTGTGTATGTAAACAGCACAACTGAAAAGAAAAGTCAGTTAAATAACAACTTGTTTCTTCCTATCATGCAATACGAAAATTTGCAAATTCCCCGCCCTCCTTTTCTTTTTCTTTTTTTTCCGGAAATAGAGCTAATGATTTTGATTAGAATCGAATATGTTTAGACATTCAAATTATAAATTAAATGCAGGTATAGCTTAATTTTTCCAGAAATAGCCTCTGGGTTTCTTCATCGTGGATGACTTTATACAATTAGTAAAACATGCGAGATATACAATATCTTACTGCACAATGTAGATTTCATTGAACATAAAATATATGTATAACAGTCTTTTGCTCAGTGAATCATTTTCAAGATATTCCTTATTATTGGTTGGGAAGTAGTTACTCGTCTGTTTTCTTCTGGCCATTTAAAGAGAATGTAAATTCAAAGCCAAAACAAAGTGACACGTCCTTAAACATATGCTTAACTCAAGCTCACTTTATTCCGCTGTTCCCATTGCCCCTACAAGAAAATATGTAATAAAACCATTCGTATCAATGTTCAACTGAAAAGTATAAATTAGACATAACAATAAGATTTATACTAATAATTTTTTGAATAATGAACATATCTGAATGAAGCAACCAGCCTTTCTCTCTCTCTCTCTCTCTCTCTCTCCCTCTCTCTCTCTCTCTCTCTCTCTCTCTCTCTCTCTCTCCTGGTCATGCAAAGCGAAAGGAATTTCAAAACCTTCGCATAAACACCATTTCTAAACCTTTGACTATCGCTTAAGCCTACTGGTTTCCACTATTCTCATTATATTATCAGGTAGTCAACTTCAGTGAGGCCTTCGTGAAGGATCATCTAATCCTCAGTGATTCTTGCTTAGATGGTGTGAGAATAAATATTGGTCAAATGCTTCATTTGTTGTTCAGAAGGCACGGCAGCCATCAGCTAACCTTGCAGTTTTGAAGAGCAATACATAGGGTGAGACTGTTTCCCAAATCTTTAGAGAGATTAACCCTATCATGGGTCAAGAAATGGCTTCACCGGCATCAAGCGGATGTCGTTGGATGGGCTAGGTCACTGCCAAAATCAGAAAGATCGCGGACAATCATCACTGCACAGAATGAGGCATTGGTGGCAGAGGTGAGGGAGCATCTTGCTACAGATCCGTTTTGATGGGTATTCTCATAAAAATATAAGGCTGGCCTTGAATGACATCGTCCTGCGACCAAGCCAATGCCCACTGAGACTCACGAAGTCAGAATACTGGAATGGGCCCAAAGAAACATCCAGCTACTGTAGGCCTACTGAGATCTAACGATTTGGTCGGAGAGGTGTTCCCATCTGAGCATGGACGACAACATTGCTGCACGCACCTCCAATTTCACCAAAAACTAGCGAATAAGATACCCAGAAACTGTGTGCATAGATTTTTGGCCCCAGGGGTCTTCTTATTTGAACCCCATTCCAAGGCTTATATCCAACAAGCAGGAAAGACTATGCTAGCCGCACAATTTAAAGGCGGCTGGCTCAATACACAATCCAATCATAAGTTTGCCACGGCTTGTAGTATTGTATAGTTAAACACACAGTGAAACCAGGCTGTACAGCCGGTGATATAACTATTATTTGCGTCCACAAAATGTATTTCTACAACAGGAAAAGGAATAGCAATAGCCTTTAAATTTTGCTGCTACCATTGATATTAATCGGTCTTGCTTCCCTGTGGACTATAGTCTTAATTCAAGCTGATACATGTCTTAGGTGCCTTTTCAAATGCTGAAGACTATTGTAGGCAACCCTTAAGTTTTTAATTTTTATTTTTGCCGTTATTTTTACTTGCCTTTGTTTCTCCTCTAGGGTGTCTCGTCTATGTAGAGGTTACCCTCATCTCCCGGCCACTGCGTCCGCCAGCCGCAGCAAGGTTACGGAGGAGTGCAGGATGGGGTTGGCAGGGGTGAGCACGCCGACTTTCCCGCCCATAAAACCTTTTAGGGACGCTATATTGCTATCAGAATAACTACTCAATTGGCCCCTGAGGGACCTAACAAGGCTGAGTGCACTCCATACCAGGCCTCCCAGCGAGGAAAAAATTCCATGCCGGTGCCGGAAATCAAACCCGGGTCCTCTGCGCTAGAGGCAGGTGCGCTACCACTGGGCTACGGAGGCGGTCTACATGCCTTTATTTCCAGCCAAAAAAAAATTCATTTTAAATTTTACAGTTCCTTCTAATATTTTCACATCGTAAACAAGAAGGACCAATGATTAAGCTACATTTATTACCTACTCGAAATATAGTAAATTGTCTCCAAGAATGGTTTCAAAAAGCCTCACATTTAAAAATGTTATTTTAATCAGCATCTCTGGCACTTGAAGGTGCTTTTAATATAAATACCTGTTTGTTTTTGGTCTTCTGAGCAAATAAAGCGGTTGTCAGGCCATAAAGTTCTGTTTTATTAACATTTTATAAATAGGGAATATCAATAACGACTTTATTTACACATCCATAACATGCCCTTCTTTAATTATATCTTCAATTAAGCATTTAAAGGCTTGTGAAAGGTTCTTTTTATTAAAATCATTGAAAGTTAGTTGAAGTTGTTTAACAGAGGGACACTGCAGTTTTTCAGTTCATACTTAATTTTGGACCTTCAAAACTGACTTCTATTACCTTGGTGTTAAACATCATGATTTATCATCATTTATAAGACAGGGGTCGGAGAGTAGCACATACTCTCATTTTTGTCTTTGGATATAATAAAGCCAATGTTTATATGTTTGGATAGTTAGGTAGACTTACTAACAACTCAGATCTAACAAAGCGGATGACTGATTTCGGATGTTATACATAAATAACAGAGCTGTTATAGGAACATGTAAAGAAAGGTAAAGTTACCTATTAGTTGAAAACAAGATTTCGTTTGGCCTCTAGTTTCACCTGCTACACATATTGTGGGTTTTGTTATGAAGTTAATATTATTGAACAATAATGCTGTCACATCTTTAGCTTATATCAAGGGTGATGCCCTTAAATCACCATGCAATCAGGATTCAATTCTCCGTCATAGATGAATTGAGTATTAAGGACACTATTTTCAAATACCTATCACCAGGAGCATGTAATAATCATGTGCTTGTCTTCATTTGTCTGTCGTTAATAAAAGCAACTAAAGGATACTGAACACTGCGGTGCTTATGTTTGTTCTAGATAATGTTCTCTCTTTATTCCCTAAATAAACATAAACGAATACCTAGAAACAAAAGCAAAATATTTAAACCATTCCCTAGTGGGCTATGAACTTGTCGCCTTCCATTGAAATTTGTAGCCAATAAAAATAATTATAAGCAATAAACAAAATAAACCCTAATATCATATCAGTATGGTAAAATTATCACAATTTACATATTTCAGCCGTCACCACTACTTTTACACATCTCTTACACAAACTAGATTGTTGCTGAGTGAGTGAGTGAGAGTGAGTGAGTGAATAAGTGACTTAGTGAGTGAGTGAGTGAGTGAGAGAGTGAGTAAGTGAGTGAGTGAGTGAGTGACTGAGTGAGTAAGTGAGTGAGTGAGTGAGTAAGTGAGTGAGTGAGTGAGTAACTGAGTGAGTGAGTGAGTAAATGAGTGAATGAGTGAGTGAGTAAGTGACTGAGTGAGTAAGTGAGTGAGTAAGTGAGTGAGTGAGTGCGTGACTGAGTGAGTAAGTGAGTGAGTGAGTAAGTGAGTAAGTAAGTGAGTGAGTGAGTGAGTAAGTAAGTGAGTGAGTAAGTAAGTGAGTGAGTGAGTAAGTAAGTGAGTGAGTGAGTGAGTGAGTGAGTAAGTAAGTGAGTGAGTGAGTGAGTAAGTAAGTGAGTAAGTAAGTGAGTGAGTGAGTAAGTAAGTGAGTGAGTAAGTAAGTGAGTGGGTGAGTAAGTAAGTGAGTGAGTGAGTAAGTGAGTGAGTGAGTAAGTAAGTGAGTGAGTGAGTAAGTAAGTGAGTGAGTAAGTAAGTGAGTAAGTGAGTAAGTGAGTGAGTGAGTGAGTAAGTAAGTGAGTGAGTAAGTAAGTAAGTGAGTGAGTGAGTGAGTGAGTGGGCAGGGTTTAAGAACCCGTTGACAGCTAGGTCATTAGGGCCCTGATTGTTGCTGAAACAAGCAGAACGAAGTTGGTTCAAAGTACGTGCCAAGGTCGATGTTGGCGACAGGCTATTCCCACAGAATTCAAGATACAGTTGTATCTGTAACGCAAACATGTTGAAATATGACATTTTAATCAATATCATTAGGATCATGTTTGAGAAAAACAAAAGCTTGGGAAAATGTTCCTTGTAATGAGTAGTTTGTAGTGGGGAATTTTCTTGGAATATTCGTGTTTCATCCTTGGAGATCGGTCAAATGTAAGTTTGGTATTTAATAGACTTTCCATTTTTGAATTATGCTGCTCGGAGACAAAGGTGACATATATGGCCACACATAGACTTTTCTCCAAAGATACATTTCTTTGGAATCACGGGACCTCAAAAAATATATTTGTTGCAAAATATTGGTATGAACTTTCTTGAAATGCAATACTTCTACTTGCTCTGAATAAGCAGTATAGAAATTAAGTATTTAAAAACTTAATATGAGCTACATTTTTCCTGTAGGTAGTAAAGTTTAACTGTTTCTTATGGTTTGAAAAACACAAAAGTATAACCAAGTAATTCAAAAATGATTAATAATTACTTATTTAATTAAATAAATATTTTATCAAAATATATTTTAAATTTATGCAATAATCAATAATGGTTTATTTAATGACGTAGTTTAATAATAAATAATGAATGGACTTTCCGTAGAAAATTTCATGTGCGTATTTCATTTTAGAGGTACATACATATATTCTGATACATTAGTAAATAATTCTTTTTTATTTTTGAGAAAATTAAAAACTATTACAATTTTCCAAAGCAAGTTTGGTTTGGCGTGGTAGAATATTTTTAAAATCTTTGTTACTCACCCTTGAAAAATAATGCACTTGATTACCAAGTTTGTATTTATTGGACTTTTCGTTTTATAAGATTATGCTGTTCACAAACACATGCGCTTACGTTTTGGATTCAGTGACTTCAAATCCTTTATTTCCACAGAAATACGGATATCAAAATCTAGAGTTCCCTCATTCAGTACAAATGGATGTTGGATATGGTAGACTAGTAGCAGAGGAACATCGAATATCTACATTTTGATTAAACGGTATGTGTACACATATTCCAGAATATCGGGGCTCCTAACTTACCTCTTGTATCATGCACCGCCTCAGCTTTCATTTTCGGGTATGTGGGATAATGTTAGTGCCTAAATGCATTTATTGTTGGTGATAGACTGACTTAATTATGTTTACAAAACGGACACCAATGGCAATCGCTCTAATCTGAGGACTTAATTTTGCTTCCTTGTTCCTTCGATGTTCTTGCTCCATCTTCAAGAATTTTAATAAAGAAATTGAAAGGGATAACAGAAAAGTGTATTAAAATTTCAGAATCACATTCCCCTCCTATAATCTACAGGATAAGAGTATGTTGCATAACCCTGAAGCGCTTCATCCCCAATATCAAATTACTCTGCTCATACAGTAAGATGCGTAAGCAACTTTATGTAAATGACAATCATAGCTTGCGGGCACCCATGGCTGAAACCATAAAATACGCGTTCTGGCTTCTCTGTCATTAAAATGCAAAATTAGTGTTTTAGGTTGCAGCTTGTATTACTGAGGTTCGCTGTTAGTGTTCTGTTTTCTTTCCTTATTCCTTTTCCTTTATTTTCTCTCTTGGTACCGAGCAAGATGGCTCCGCGAGGTGTAAGGTTCGTATTTGGGGGACCGTGAGTTCGAGTGTCGCGGCCGACCTTCCTAATCCACGGGTTTTTTCCTTTTTTTTTTTTTTTTTTTTTTTTTTCCCCTCGGATCACCAGGCAATTGCTAGAAACAATAATTACATCTCCCGAATTTCCCGTTCTTCCATTTCAATTCGGTCTTTCAGGATAGGAAGTGTTGGCAATGGGCGGGCTTGGCGTTGCTGTGTGGGTAGTTTGCAAACTGTAACTGATGTCTACGAAGAGGTGGCGTTGTAATCGCCTGACCTTCTGGGGTGGACCGCTGTCGAAACCCATCAGGCTGGTGGCTGCTGGGCAAACCCTGTGTCGAGATGAAGAATCTTTGGCACATGCTGGCTGGTGCTACTCGTCTGGGTATGTCTAAGAATAAATAAACGACTTAGTGATTCAACTATACGCGAAGGCCCATCACTGTACACAAGTGCTAAGAAAACTTGTTCTGTATAAAGATTATTCAAAGCTTAATTGTATTACGTATATATGACAATCAAATATATAATCCGAAATAGGAATAAACACTGATGTAATTTTATGTTTCAAAATTACAACTTGTTTATAAGTATTTTATATAACGACGAAACAACAACAGATAGTAACGTAAAGAAAATATTACCAGGTCCGTGTTATTAGATCCTAAACAGTTTTAGTGTAATACTGAAGCATTTATCTGCAAACAAAGCTGTTCTTATATCACGTGTAAACGGAACGGTGGAAAAATACCTAGAACAAGCGTTTCTGAATCCATTTAATACAATTGTGCTTATTCCACACGTGAAAGAGTATACCCCAGAAGACTTAAACATATTTTGGTGAGTCCCCTTTACTCTAAGAATCCATTAATCTAAGGCTGTTGTTGAGCCTTGTTTGTCCTCCGTTTCGTTTTAAGTTAACATTAGGACTGCCCCTAACGTATCAAATACAGCATCTCGTGAATACGTCCTCCCTGCCAAGTACGTCAACAACTAAAGACATACATCAACAATTTCCTCATATTTGATGGCGTATCTCTTGGTGTACATAACCACATTTCATCAGATGGCATGTCAGATGCAGCAAGTTATTGCCACATAGAAATAGTAAGACCATCATCCATCATCTCTGGCAAGCTAAGAGCAGTGTGACGCTGCTGGGCCACCTCTACCTGCCATGTTGTATGTACAGTTGTATCAAATACCACTTACTTGCTTCCTAGGGTCCAACACGTGAACACAAAGGGAAACAAAACAAAAAAATGAATATTTCAGTCGCCGCATTAGTTAATTTGTCGTCGAGAATAGATACCAATGCAGGCATTTTCATCATAAGTAGTTCTCATGTTACTGGCAGTTGGTGTGACGTTAGTGGTTCCACTGAATACAGACAAGACGTGTGTTTTAAATTGCTTAACAATGTTCATGTTCCTAGTAGGTGAGAATAAGGAGTCTAACATCTGCTTTGAAAATGAGTAAACATGGCATCCACTCTTATCTGTTTGAACCAAAAAAGTTTGATTTTGAAGATTTAAACCATCGTGATAGCGATTCCGCAACATTATGAGCAAACATTCACTCGCATGCTGCTATGTACCTTTGTGACACCGACGAGGCGTATTAACACTTACTTTAACATTTCCACCTTGTTTGACAGTCCTTCACTGATTATACTTATTGTAACAATGACCTTATCGGACAAACACAACACGGCTCTCCTCGGCCTACGTGTATCTTGTCCCTATGTAATTCTAATTACTAATTGTTCTCACACTGTTCTACACATCCACCAAGTTTGGATCCATTCAGGGAATTCTTTCACGTGTGGCAATTTTCATAAATTCATAAATTCATATTCATAAATAGCAATCAGGCATTGGGAAGAGGGGTGATAGTGATACAATCGAGTATTTACCCTCTCCACCTACTGACACAATTTCAGGGACTGGCCGGTTCTCTGAGGCAGACAATAGGGGGAGTCGTGGCCTGGTAGCTAACCGCTGTGAGGCAGTGGACGGGGTTAAAACTACGATGTAAGGGAAGCTTCACAAAATCACCACAGAATCTCCTTAATTACCCTCACCTAAGTCTTCCTTCACTACCACGCACGACTTCCCAAGGGCGTAATCAGGGCCTCGGCCATGTTTACGTCCTGGTGCCATCTCTTCTAGTTTCGGCCCCTGTGGCCGGCCAATAAACCCGCTCCCTGAATCCGCAGGTGCAATAGCGGTACTGCTAACCCTTTCCTCCTTGAATTCTCGCCGATGACGGTTTTTTAGTGGGTAGTACCTTCGGGTGAGGCCCACGTCTCCCTCTGTGCCATCCCAGCACATGGCGCTCCGTAAATGGATTTTTCCTCCACTCGAAAATAAAAAGTTTCACAGTGTGTCGGTTCTCCCCATCCATAGTATTAATTATCCCGGTTTTAATAGTTCTATTATCAAGAATATTTTAAATTATAAGACCTAATTTAATGTGTTGCAGAAAATAAGTAAATTGTGTGTGCTGGGTTGTTTTTAAATGTATTATATATTTGTTTCTAACCAGGTCCTGTTAGCAATAATTCCCAAGTGACACCATCCATCAATTCGTGCGAGCACGTCTAGTGCAATAAACGACAGTATGTGCAACGTGTGATGAAAAGTTTATGCTCCAATTATTGTTCCCATTTTTGGTAACGGGAAAGTATATATCCGTTTTAGCAACCCTTATAGGCAGAGAAGATTCATAAAAGGGGTGAAATAATTCATAAATAAATCTGAGGTGCAATAAGATTTAATTGGCACATTTTTGTGAGGAGAAACCAAAACGCCAAAAAAGATTCAGTCTACTGTAATTGATTTTCGATATGGGGCTCACCAAATAACAAGGCAACCAGATCACTGAAAAGAGGTGTTCTGGGTTACTGTGATTTTGCTAACGACTTTCAATTTAAATCTCCCTGTATATGAATTGCCCTTGATGGAGGAGACAACAACTGCTATATGCTTTGGAAAACAATTCCCTTAAACTAAATTATTTATGTTTCAAAGACGCTCGTCATTCTGTCAGGTTAAATAATAAAAGTAATATCTTACTTTCTGACTTCAAATAACCTGAATGTATACAGGATGTCCCAAAAACACCGACAACGCTTATTATGCTGTGAGGGAACGGCAAACTAATCAGTTTCAAAATAGGAACCCCTGTCCGGAAATTCACGATTTGGACGTTGTAGCGCACCGAAATGTTGTACGTTCACATTTCATCAATAAACCCAACATCAACCTGCCTACATTAGAAACGGGCTTCCAACTGTGTACCTCCTAGGTCATTGCAGAGCCTATATGGGTGGTGGTGAGCTCTATGCACATGACCCAATCCGTGCGGTTTTCTGAAGACTTTCAATCGTTCCGTGGATTCGATCCATAAGGTCCTCCGCTGACGTTACAGTAGTGCCATATGCCATACTCTTCACACAGTAAACAGTAGAAAGTTGTCAGATCTGGTGAGTATACTGGTCATTTAACTTATCCTCCTCTACCAACCCATCGATTTGAATATATCAAATTGTGCTGGTGCTCAAGTAAGCCATTTCAGCAGCTGTGTACTGTTATTTGTCGCACTCCCGTTAAAAAACGTTACTCTACTAGAAACTACACAAGTAACGCAGTAGGATGGGCAGCAAGGACTCTAAGGAGCAATTTATGCGCAGGAATATTATCATGTTCAGGTCGTTCATTCCAGTAAGCAGATGGCTAAAGGGTTTATATCCTCCTTATTAAGGTACCAAAACGAATGTTAACAAATTGTCACAACCGTTCGTTCTCAAACTTCGACGCTCTACAGCCGTGCATTTCGGACAGGGGTTCCTATTTGAAAATCGATCAATTTGACATCCCGTGCAACATACTAAGCGCTTTCGGTGTTTTTGGGACACCCAGTACACATATATATTGTTTATATGTTCACGTTGCCCACTTCATCCGGCATTGGGGTAAGTAGATAAAAGAGTTAAACGAGTTGCAGAGCCCGATGGCGCGATTCTTGTGAAGTGGGCGTCAGTTGCGTGGATTAGCTCTGTTCTGCCTGTAAGAAAAAAGTGGGCGAGGATTCCCCAGGCTTCAACTATCGTGTATATCGCGTGATAATAGACAAGAACAGTCTTAGAATATTTTCCACTTCACTTTATTTTCCAGGGAATAAACTCATTCCTGCATATGCTGCTATTGTCTAACATTGCGGATTACAGATTGTAAATTACCGTAACAAAATCCATGCACACATTAGTAGACTGTCTATACTATCACAAGGTATGTATGATAATTACGAAAATGCTGTTATAAAACGGCATTTCAAACAAATATGTAGAGTTACGGCGTAAAATATAGAAAATTTGTGCAATTATACACCAAACTGTCCTAAAATACATTTGTGCAAAATAAAGTTGTTTTATTTAATTTTAATTAAAATCAGCGTAGCATTAGAAACATTTGTTTACACATGTACATTCAATGAACTTGCGTATGCTTCTTGGTGTAACAATGTCCATCACTTAAGTTTTGAGTGCATATACATTTCGAATCTCCACCGTGTTGCCCTATGAAGCAAAAAGAAAGGGCCAGACCAGTGGCGCCGGGCCTTTTAAATGGCATAGTGCGGTAATGAAATTCCATGTTTCAGCTGGTAACCCCACTCCACTTCTAGTCGATAGCGGTGGAACTATCGATTTTATAGAATGCTCATTATTTCAAGCGTCTTTTTGTTCCCAATCACTTATTCCTTTCCCTTCTTTTTTAGCTTAGTTGGGTTCGGCGAGAGAACATCTGCTTGCATCTTCCCACAATTTTTCCTTCCCCATCGTTCCCAGGCCTATCCTTCATTCCGGGGTTAAAAGTTCTTGCTTTAAATATTTTAATTGCCAATAATTTGAAGAGATGTGTGACATCATGGAAATTAGTCTCCTATAGGTCTCCGGATGTAAGATTCGGCTGCTATATTTCTGACTAGAATATAAACTACCTTTAACTCTATTTGGAACAAACAGCTAAATATCAGACAGGTGTACTGTGTTTATCAAATATACCTTAAAACATTCTCAACGAATAAGATATTGAGATTTTACAGTTGCTGGGAAATCTGATTACTCAAAGTAGAATATAATTCATAAACATCTTTCCACATAGAAATCATCTGCTTTGCTTTTCAGATTTATAGCTATTCTGCTGCTTTAAATCATTTGGTTGATACTGATTCCACAACTCCTATAGTGCAATTACATCACAGTTATCTTTTGAAAATTGCCACTGTATTAAGATTACTTGGTATTTTGCGTACCCAATGTATTCTTGTGAATCAAGGAAACCAATTCAGGTTGTTAGTTTGACGTTTTCACTTGTTGCTGCTTTCTGGAGATTTAAATTCCTACTTCCAACTTTACTTTCCAAAATCGGTACGACTAAAAGATAGACAATTGCTTCCAAGACGGAACAAAAGGATGACTGTCCGTTGTATTCGAAATGTTCTTATTCAGTAAAGTAGATATGAGATAAAATGCAAATTTGAGAAATTGAACTAAAAAGTAAAAACAAAGAAAGAAAAGAGAAAATAAAATTAAAACGCTCCTCAAGCATTGAATAGATTTCATGAAATATTTGACAACTTTTCTAGGGTTTAAAAATGCTTGGGTTCATAGAGATGTATTTTTCTGCATTGTATCCGTATGTATTGTGTAAATGTAAAGGTGCTCAGCCGCTAGGATCATCAGTAGGATTCCAACCTTTATACAGCTATCGCACAATGAGGCGATCGCAATTTACCTGCCACGTGGACAGAGCATGACGTTATTGCGCGCGTACAGTACCAGCACAAACAACTGGGCTCACTACCTCGAATGTGTTGCCTAGTTCCACACACAGTAAAATGGCTCCAGCACGAAAATCGAAATATTTACGTATTGCTGAACTTGTACAAGAATTGGAGAGTGAATGTTTTTACTGCAGATGGACACAGTATTACATGTAAGTTATGCAAAAAGGTTATCTACAACGTACGTTGCGTCGATTGCACCTGGCCTGCTCTATGTTGTGATCATGTGATACTTCCTATAGTCCAAACTGCGAAACCATTTGTTTCCTGTATGAAGCTTCGCTCCCTAGTCATCAGCATCCTTCTAGAGCGAATCATGGTAAAAGCCAGAGATAAAGATTAATACAAAATAAACATCCTAGGATAAGTCATAACTTTAAATAAATATACACACGCAATAATTGTAAAAGCCAGAATCAAAATAAATGTACAAAAAGTTTAAGGATACAGAAACTCCATAAACATATTACTAAACTTTATTTGGAAGTTTAGCATTGATAAATATTTAAGAAGCCTTTCGACCGCCTTTTCATTGTCAGCCAGGTCCTCGGCAAGACTGACTGACAGTTGCAGGAAGTCCAAAGGTGCACCAGGGAAAGACACTCTAACAACACATAGCATGCCGAAAAGTTTGTTGCACAGCGGACAAAGAGGAGCAGGGTCCCCCTCACCTTCAAGGGAAAAATAAATAAATAAATAAATAAATAAATAAATAAATAAATAAATAAATAAATAAATAAATAAATAAATAAATAAATAAATAAATAAATAAATAAATAAATAAATAAATAAATAAATAAATAAATAAATAAATAAATAAATAAATAAATAAATAAATAAATGTTTGTAGAACCCATACATGTACATCGTCCTTCACGATTGTACACATGATAGGTATATACATTCACAGAAAAGCTTCGGAGCTTAAAAGCACTAGTTCAAATTTATAAGAAATAAAATTACCACTGGATTCTCCAAAAAAGAACGCTAAATTTTAAAAATTGTGTATATTACCCATTGATGTATCCATGTAACGCTAACATCGCTAACTTCAGGACATATTAATTTAAATTCATGGAAGAAAATAAGAAGAGAATAACTTAATGACATCTGGTCATACATTTGAAGAATAGATGATATGATGACATCATACCACTTCAGTTTCGTAGAGTTGACACATGTAAGATTTAAAGCTTTCATAGCGCGCGTTATTAATTAAGGCTTCACGGGTGATCAGCCGTGTGAGGTTTAAAAACATTAAGCTTTCGGCCATTGTAGACTCCATGACCCTCATCAGAATGAAAAATGAATGAATGAGTGAATGAATGAATTGAATGGATCAATGAATGAATGGATGGATGGATGAATGGACGGACCGATGGACGGACCGATGGACGGACCGACGGACCGATGGACGGACGGAGGGACCGATGGACGGACGGTTGGATGGATGGATGGATGGATGGATGGAGGGATGGATGGAGGGATGGATGGAGGGATGGACGGACGGACGGACGGGTGGACGGACGGACGGGTGGACGAACGGACGGGTGGACGAACGGACGGATGGACGGGTGGACGGGTGGACGGGTGGACGGGTGGACGGGTGGACGGGTGGACGGGTGGACGGGTGGACGGGTGGACGGGTGGACGGGTGGACGGGTGGACGGGTGGACGGGTGGACGGGTGGACGGGTGGACGGGTGGACGGGTGGACGGGTGGACGGGTGGACGGGTGGACGGGTGGACGGGTGGACGGGTGGACGGGTGGACGGGTGGACGGGTGGACGGGTGGACGGGTGGACGGGTGGACGGGTGGACGGGTGGACGGGTGGACGGGTGGACGGGTGGACGGGTGGACGGGTGGACGGGTGGACGGGTGGACGGGTGGACGGGTGGACGGGTGGACGGGTGGACGGGTGGACGGGTGGACGGGTGGACGGGTGGACGGGTGGACGGGTGGACGGGTGGACGGGTGGACGGGTGGACGGGTGGACGGGTGGACGGGTGGACGGGTGGACGGGTGGACGGGTGGACGGGTGGACGGGTGGACGGGTGGACGGGTGGACGGGTGGACGGGTGGACGGGTGGACGGGTGGACGGGTGGACGGGTGGACGGGTGGACGGGTGGACGGGTGGACGGGTGGACGGGTGGACGGGTGGACGGGTGGACGGGTGGACGGGTGGACGGGTGGACGGGTGGACGGGTGGACGGGTGGACGGGTGGACGGGTGGACGGGTGGACGGGTGGACGGGTGGACGGGTGGACGGGTGGACGGGTGGACGGGTGGACGGGTGGACGGGTGGACGGGTGGACGGGTGGACGGGTGGACGGGTGGACGGGTGGACGGGTGGACGGGTGGACGGGTGGACGGGTGGACGGGTGGACGGGTGGACGGGTGGACGGGTGGACGGGTGGACGGGTGGACGGGTGGACGGGTGGACGGGTGGACGGGTGGACGGGTGGACGGGTGGACGGGTGGACGGGTGGACGGGTGGACGGGTGGACGGGTGGACGGGTGGACGGGTGGACGGGTGGACGGGTGGACGGGTGGACGGGTGGACGGGTGGACGGGTGGACGGGTGGACGGGTGGACGGGTGGACGGGTGGACGGGTGGACGGGTGGACGGGTGGACGGGTGGACGGGTGGACGGGTGGACGGGTGGACGGGTGGACGGGTGGACGGGTGGACGGGTGGACGGGTGGACGGGTGGACGGGTGGACGGGTGGACGGGTGGACGGGTGGACGGGTGGACGGGTGGACGGGTGGACGGGTGGACGGGTGGACGGGTGGACGGGTGGACGGGTGGACGGGTGGACGGGTGGACGGGTGGACGGGTGGACGGGTGGACGGGTGGACGGGTGGACGGGTGGACGGGTGGACGGGTGGACGGGTGGACGGGTGGACGGGTGGACGGGTGGACGGGTGGACGGGTGGACGGGTGGACGGGTGGACGGGTGGACGGGTGGACGGGTGGACGGGTGGACGGGTGGACGGGTGGACGGGTGGACGGGTGGACGGGTGGACGGGTGGACGGGTGGACGGGTGGACGGGTGGACGGGTGGACGGGTGGACGGGTGGACGGGTGGACGGGTGGACGGGTGGACGGGTGGACGGGTGGACGGGTGGACGGGTGGACGGGTGGACGGGTGGACGGGTGGACGGGTGGACGGGTGGACGGGTGGACGGGTGGACGGGTGGACGGGTGGACGGGTGGACGGGTGGACGGGTGGACGGGTGGACGGGTGGACGGGTGGACGGGTGGACGGGTGGACGGGTGGACGGGTGGACGGGTGGACGGGTGGACGGGTGGACGGGTGGACGGGTGGACGGGTGGACGGGTGGACGGGTGGACGGGTGGACGGGTGGACGGGTGGACGGGTGGACGGGTGGACGGGTGGACGGGTGGACGGGTGGACGGGTGGACGGGTGGACGGGTGGACGGGTGGACGGGTGGACGGGTGGACGGGTGGACGGGTGGACGGGTGGACGGGTGGACGGGTGGACGGGTGGACGGGTGGACGGGTGGACGGGTGGACGGGTGGACGGGTGGACGGGTGGACGGGTGGACGGGTGGACGGGTGGACGGGTGGACGGGTGGACGGGTGGACGGGTGGACGGGTGGACGGGTGGACGGGTGGACGGGTGGACGGGTGGACGGGTGGACGGGTGGACGGGTGGACGGGTGGACGGGTGGACGGGTGGACGGGTGGACGGGTGGACGGGTGGACGGGTGGACGGGTGGACGGGTGGACGGGTGGACGGGTGGACGGGTGGACGGGTGGACGGGTGGACGGGTGGACGGGTGGACGGGTGGACGGGTGGACGGGTGGACGGGTGGACGGGTGGACGGGTGGACGGGTGGACGGGTGGACGGGTGGACGGGTGGACGGGTGGACGGGTGGACGGGTGGACGGGTGGACGGGTGGACGGGTGGACGGGTGGACGGGTGGACGGGTGGACGGGTGGACGGGTGGACGGGTGGACGGGTGGACGGGTGGACGGGTGGACGGGTGGACGGGTGGACGGGTGGACGGGTGGACGGGTGGACGGGTGGACGGGTGGACGGGTGGACGGGTGGACGGGTGGACGGGTGGACGGGTGGACGGGTGGACGGGTGGACGGGTGGACGGGTGGACGGGTGGACGGGTGGACGGGTGGACGGGTGGACGGGTGGACGGGTGGACGGGTGGACGGGTGGACGGGTGGACGGGTGGACGGGTGGACGGGTGGACGGGTGGACGGGTGGACGGGTGGACGGGTGGACGGGTGGACGGGTGGACGGGTGGACGGGTGGACGGGTGGACGGGTGGACGGGTGGACGGGTGGACGGGTGGACGGGTGGACGGGTGGACGGGTGGACGGGTGGACGGGTGGACGGGTGGACGGGTGGACGGGTGGACGGGTGGACGGGTGGACGGGTGGACGGGTGGACGGGTGGACGGGTGGACGGGTGGACGGGTGGACGGGTGGACGGGTGGACGGGTGGACGGGTGGACGGGTGGACGGGTGGACGGGTGGACGGGTGGACGGGTGGACGGGTGGACGGGTGGACGGGTGGACGGGTGGACGGGTGGACGGGTGGACGGGTGGACGGGTGGACGGGTGGACGGGTGGACGGGTGGACGGGTGGACGGGTGGACGGGTGGACGGGTGGACGGGTGGACGGGTGGACGGGTGGACGGGTGGACGGGTGGACGGGTGGACGGGTGGACGGGTGGACGGGTGGACGGGTGGACGGGTGGACGGGTGGACGGGTGGACGGGTGGACGGGTGGACGGGTGGACGGGTGGACGGGTGGACGGGTGGACGGGTGGACGGGTGGACGGGTGGACGGGTGGACGGGTGGACGGGTGGACGGGTGGACGGGTGGACGGGTGGACGGGTGGACGGGTGGACGGGTGGACGGGTGGACGGGTGGACGGGTGGACGGGTGGACGGGTGGACGGGTGGACGGGTGGACGGGTGGACGGGTGGACGGGTGGACGGGTGGACGGGTGGACGGGTGGACGGGTGGACGGGTGGACGGGTGGACGGGTGGACGGGTGGACGGGTGGACGGGTGGACGGGTGGACGGGTGGACGGGTGGACGGGTGGACGGGTGGACGGGTGGACGGGTGGACGGGTGGACGGGTGGACGGGTGGACGGGTGGACGGGTGGACGGGTGGACGGGTGGACGGGTGGACGGGTGGACGGGTGGACGGGTGGACGGGTGGACGGGTGGACGGGTGGACGGGTGGACGGGTGGACGGGTGGACGGGTGGACGGGTGGACGGGTGGACGGGTGGACGGGTGGACGGGTGGACGGGTGGACGGGTGGACGGGTGGACGGGTGGACGGGTGGACGGGTGGACGGGTGGACGGGTGGACGGGTGGACGGGTGGACGGGTGGACGGGTGGACGGGTGGACGGGTGGACGGGTGGACGGGTGGACGGGTGGACGGGTGGACGGGTGGACGGGTGGACGGGTGGACGGGTGGACGGGTGGACGGGTGGACGGGTGGACGGGTGGACGGGTGGACGGGTGGACGGGTGGACGGGTGGACGGGTGGACGGGTGGACGGGTGGACGGGTGGACGGGTGGACGGGTGGACGGGTGGACGGGTGGACGGGTGGACGGGTGGACGGGTGGACGGGTGGACGGGTGGACGGGTGGACGGGTGGACGGGTGGACGGGTGGACGGGTGGACGGGTGGACGGGTGGACGGGTGGACGGGTGGACGGGTGGACGGGTGGACGGGTGGACGGGTGGACGGGTGGACGGGTGGACGGGTGGACGGGTGGACGGGTGGACGGGTGGACGGGTGGACGGGTGGACGGGTGGACGGGTGGACGGGTGGACGGGTGGACGGGTGGACGGGTGGACGGGTGGACGGGTGGACGGGTGGACGGGTGGACGGGTGGACGGGTGGACGGGTGGACGGGTGGACGGGTGGACGGGTGGACGGGTGGACGGGTGGACGGGTGGACGGGTGGACGGGTGGACGGGTGGACGGGTGGACGGGTGGACGGGTGGACGGGTGGACGGGTGGACGGGTGGACGGGTGGACGGGTGGACGGGTGGACGGGTGGACGGGTGGACGGGTGGACGGGTGGACGGGTGGACGGGTGGACGGGTGGACGGGTGGACGGGTGGACGGGTGGACGGGTGGACGGGTGGACGGGTGGACGGGTGGACGGGTGGACGGGTGGACGGGTGGACGGGTGGACGGGTGGACGGGTGGACGGGTGGACGGGTGGACGGGTGGACGGGTGGACGGGTGGACGGGTGGACGGGTGGACGGGTGGACGGGTGGACGGGTGGACGGGTGGACGGGTGGACGGGTGGACGGGTGGACGGGTGGACGGGTGGACGGGTGGACGGGTGGACGGGTGGACGGGTGGACGGGTGGACGGGTGGACGGGTGGACGGGTGGACGGGTGGACGGGTGGACGGGTGGACGGGTGGACGGGTGGACGGGTGGACGGGTGGACGGGTGGACGGGTGGACGGGTGGACGGGTGGACGGGTGGACGGGTGGACGGGTGGACGGGTGGACGGGTGGACGGGTGGACGGGTGGACGGGTGGACGGGTGGACGGGTGGACGGGTGGACGGGTGGACGGGTGGACGGGTGGACGGGTGGACGGGTGGACGGGTGGACGGGTGGACGGGTGGACGGGTGGACGGGTGGACGGGTGGACGGGTGGACGGGTGGACGGGTGGACGGGTGGACGGGTGGACGGGTGGACGGGTGGACGGGTGGACGGGTGGACGGGTGGACGGGTGGACGGGTGGACGGGTGGACGGGTGGACGGGTGGACGGGTGGACGGGTGGACGGGTGGACGGGTGGACGGGTGGACGGGTGGACGGGTGGACGGGTGGACGGGTGGACGGGTGGACGGGTGGACGGGTGGACGGGTGGACGGGTGGACGGGTGGACGGGTGGACGGGTGGACGGGTGGACGGGTGGACGGGTGGACGGGTGGACGGGTGGACGGGTGGACGGGTGGACGGGTGGACGGGTGGACGGGTGGACGGGTGGACGGGTGGACGGGTGGACGGGTGGACGGGTGGACGGGTGGACGGGTGGACGGGTGGACGGGTGGACGGGTGGACGGGTGGACGGGTGGACGGGTGGACGGGTGGACGGGTGGACGGGTGGACGGGTGGACGGGTGGACGGGTGGACGGGTGGACGGGTGGACGGGTGGACGGGTGGACGGGTGGACGGGTGGACGGGTGGACGGGTGGACGGGTGGACGGGTGGACGGGTGGACGGGTGGACGGGTGGACGGGTGGACGGGTGGACGGGTGGACGGGTGGACGGGTGGACGGGTGGACGGGTGGACGGGTGGACGGGTGGACGGGTGGACGGGTGGACGGGTGGACGGGTGGACGGGTGGACGGGTGGACGGGTGGACGGGTGGACGGGTGGACGGGTGGACGGGTGGACGGGTGGACGGGTGGACGGGTGGACGGGTGGACGGGTGGACGGGTGGACGGGTGGACGGGTGGACGGGTGGACGGGTGGACGGGTGGACGGGTGGACGGGTGGACGGGTGGACGGGTGGACGGGTGGACGGGTGGACGGGTGGACGGGTGGACGGGTGGACGGGTGGACGGGTGGACGGGTGGACGGGTGGACGGGTGGACGGGTGGACGGGTGGACGGGTGGACGGGTGGACGGGTGGACGGGTGGACGGGTGGACGGGTGGACGGGTGGACGGGTGGACGGGTGGACGGGTGGACGGGTGGACGGGTGGACGGGTGGACGGGTGGACGGGTGGACGGGTGGACGGGTGGACGGGTGGACGGGTGGACGGGTGGACGGGTGGACGGGTGGACGGGTGGACGGGTGGACGGGTGGACGGGTGGACGGGTGGACGGGTGGACGGGTGGACGGGTGGACGGGTGGACGGGTGGACGGGTGGACGGGTGGACGGGTGGACGGGTGGACGGGTGGACGGGTGGACGGGTGGACGGGTGGACGGGTGGACGGGTGGACGGGTGGACGGGTGGACGGGTGGACGGGTGGACGGGTGGACGGGTGGACGGGTGGACGGGTGGACGGGTGGACGGGTGGACGGGTGGACGGGTGGACGGGTGGACGGGTGGACGGGTGGACGGGTGGACGGGTGGACGGGTGGACGGGTGGACGGGTGGACGGGTGGACGGGTGGACGGGTGGACGGGTGGACGGGTGGACGGGTGGACGGGTGGACGGGTGGACGGGTGGACGGGTGGACGGGTGGACGGGTGGACGGGTGGACGGGTGGACGGGTGGACGGGTGGACGGGTGGACGGGTGGACGGGTGGACGGGTGGACGGGTGGACGGGTGGACGGGTGGACGGGTGGACGGGTGGACGGGTGGACGGGTGGACGGGTGGACGGGTGGACGGGTGGACGGGTGGACGGGTGGACGGGTGGACGGGTGGACGGGTGGACGGGTGGACGGGTGGACGGGTGGACGGGTGGACGGGTGGACGGGTGGACGGGTGGACGGGTGGACGGGTGGACGGGTGGACGGGTGGACGGGTGGACGGGTGGACGGGTGGACGGGTGGACGGGTGGACGGGTGGACGGGTGGACGGGTGGACGGGTGGACGGGTGGACGGGTGGACGGGTGGACGGGTGGACGGGTGGACGGGTGGACGGGTGGACGGGTGGACGGGTGGACGGGTGGACGGGTGGACGGGTGGACGGGTGGACGGGTGGACGGGTGGACGGGTGGACGGGTGGACGGGTGGACGGGTGGACGGGTGGACGGGTGGACGGGTGGACGGGTGGACGGGTGGACGGGTGGACGGGTGGACGGGTGGACGGGTGGACGGGTGGACGGGTGGACGGGTGGACGGGTGGACGGGTGGACGGGTGGACGGGTGGACGGGTGGACGGGTGGACGGGTGGACGGGTGGACGGGTGGACGGGTGGACGGGTGGACGGGTGGACGGGTGGACGGGTGGACGG
Source organism: Tenodera sinensis (assembly GCA_030765045.1). Lineage (NCBI taxonomy): Eukaryota > Metazoa > Arthropoda > Insecta > Mantodea > Mantidae > Tenodera > Tenodera sinensis. The sequence goes on along the minus strand of CM060966.1, from coordinate 69,178,664 downwards.
GTGGACGGGTGGACGGGTGGACGGGTGGACGGGTGGACGGGTGGACGGGTGGACGGGTGGACGGGTGGACGGGTGGACGGGTGGACGGGTGGACGGGTGGACGGGTGGACGGGTGGACGGGTGGACGGGTGGACGGGTGGACGGGTGGACGGGTGGACGGGTGGACGGGTGGACGGGTGGACGGGTGGACGGGTGGACGGGTGGACGGGTGGACGGGTGGACGGGTGGACGGGTGGACGGGTGGACGGGTGGACGGGTGGACGGGTGGACGGGTGGACGGGTGGACGGGTGGACGGGTGGACGGGTGGACGGGTGGACGGGTGGACGGGTGGACGGGTGGACGGGTGGACGGGTGGACGGGTGGACGGGTGGACGGGTGGACGGGTGGACGGGTGGACGGGTGGACGGGTGGACGGGTGGACGGGTGGACGGGTGGACGGGTGGACGGGTGGACGGGTGGACGGGTGGACGGGTGGACGGGTGGACGGGTGGACGGGTGGACGGGTGGACGGGTGGACGGGTGGACGGGTGGACGGGTGGACGGGTGGACGGGTGGACGGGTGGACGGGTGGACGGGTGGACGGGTGGACGGGTGGACGGGTGGACGGGTGGACGGGTGGACGGGTGGACGGGTGGACGGGTGGACGGGTGGACGGGTGGACGGGTGGACGGGTGGACGGGTGGACGGGTGGACGGGTGGACGGGTGGACGGGTGGACGGGTGGACGGGTGGACGGGTGGACGGGTGGACGGGTGGACGGGTGGACGGGTGGACGGGTGGACGGGTGGACGGGTGGACGGGTGGACGGGTGGACGGGTGGACGGGTGGACGGGTGGACGGGTGGACGGGTGGACGGGTGGACGGGTGGACGGGTGGACGGGTGGACGGGTGGACGGGTGGACGGGTGGACGGGTGGACGGGTGGACGGGTGGACGGGTGGACGGGTGGACGGGTGGACGGGTGGACGGGTGGACGGGTGGACGGGTGGACGGGTGGACGGGTGGACGGGTGGACGGGTGGACGGGTGGACGGGTGGACGGGTGGACGGGTGGACGGGTGGACGGGTGGACGGGTGGACGGGTGGACGGGTGGACGGGTGGACGGGTGGACGGGTGGACGGGTGGACGGGTGGACGGGTGGACGGGTGGACGGGTGGACGGGTGGACGGGTGGACGGGTGGACGGGTGGACGGGTGGACGGGTGGACGGGTGGACGGGTGGACGGGTGGACGGGTGGACGGGTGGACGGGTGGACGGGTGGACGGGTGGACGGGTGGACGGGTGGACGGGTGGACGGGTGGACGGGTGGACGGGTGGACGGGTGGACGGGTGGACGGGTGGACGGGTGGACGGGTGGACGGGTGGACGGGTGGACGGGTGGACGGGTGGACGGGTGGACGGGTGGACGGGTGGACGGGTGGACGGGTGGACGGGTGGACGGGTGGACGGGTGGACGGGTGGACGGGTGGACGGGTGGACGGGTGGACGGGTGGACGGGTGGACGGGTGGACGGGTGGACGGGTGGACGGGTGGACGGGTGGACGGGTGGACGGGTGGACGGGTGGACGGGTGGACGGGTGGACGGGTGGACGGGTGGACGGGTGGACGGGTGGACGGGTGGACGGGTGGACGGGTGGACGGGTGGACGGGTGGACGGGTGGACGGGTGGACGGGTGGACGGGTGGACGGGTGGACGGGTGGACGGGTGGACGGGTGGACGGGTGGACGGGTGGACGGGTGGACGGGTGGACGGGTGGACGGGTGGACGGGTGGACGGGTGGACGGGTGGACGGGTGGACGGGTGGACGGGTGGACGGGTGGACGGGTGGACGGGTGGACGGGTGGACGGGTGGACGGGTGGACGGGTGGACGGGTGGACGGGTGGACGGGTGGACGGGTGGACGGGTGGACGGGTGGACGGGTGGACGGGTGGACGGGTGGACGGGTGGACGGGTGGACGGGTGGACGGGTGGACGGGTGGACGGGTGGACGGGTGGACGGGTGGACGGGTGGACGGGTGGACGGGTGGACGGGTGGACGGGTGGACGGGTGGACGGGTGGACGGGTGGACGGGTGGACGGGTGGACGGGTGGACGGGTGGACGGGTGGACGGGTGGACGGGTGGACGGGTGGACGGGTGGACGGGTGGACGGGTGGACGGGTGGACGGGTGGACGGGTGGACGGGTGGACGGGTGGACGGGTGGACGGGTGGACGGGTGGACGGGTGGACGGGTGGACGGGTGGACGGGTGGACGGGTGGACGGGTGGACGGGTGGACGGGTGGACGGGTGGACGGGTGGACGGGTGGACGGGTGGACGGGTGGACGGGTGGACGGGTGGACGGGTGGACGGGTGGACGGGTGGACGGGTGGACGGGTGGACGGGTGGACGGGTGGACGGGTGGACGGGTGGACGGGTGGACGGGTGGACGGGTGGACGGGTGGACGGGTGGACGGGTGGACGGGTGGACGGGTGGACGGGTGGACGGGTGGACGGGTGGACGGGTGGACGGGTGGACGGGTGGACGGGTGGACGGGTGGACGGGTGGACGGGTGGACGGGTGGACGGGTGGACGGGTGGACGGGTGGACGGGTGGACGGGTGGACGGGTGGACGGGTGGACGGGTGGACGGGTGGACGGGTGGACGGGTGGACGGGTGGACGGGTGGACGGGTGGACGGGTGGACGGGTGGACGGGTGGACGGGTGGACGGGTGGACGGGTGGACGGGTGGACGGGTGGACGGGTGGACGGGTGGACGGGTGGACGGGTGGACGGGTGGACGGGTGGACGGGTGGACGGGTGGACGGGTGGACGGGTGGACGGGTGGACGGGTGGACGGGTGGACGGGTGGACGGGTGGACGGGTGGACGGGTGGACGGGTGGACGGGTGGACGGGTGGACGGGTGGACGGGTGGACGGGTGGACGGGTGGACGGGTGGACGGGTGGACGGGTGGACGGGTGGACGGGTGGACGGGTGGACGGGTGGACGGGTGGACGGGTGGACGGGTGGACGGGTGGACGGGTGGACGGGTGGACGGGTGGACGGGTGGACGGGTGGACGGGTGGACGGGTGGACGGGTGGACGGGTGGACGGGTGGACGGGTGGACGGGTGGACGGGTGGACGGGTGGACGGGTGGACGGGTGGACGGGTGGACGGGTGGACGGGTGGACGGGTGGACGGGTGGACGGGTGGACGGGTGGACGGGTGGACGGGTGGACGGGTGGACGGGTGGACGGGTGGACGGGTGGACGGGTGGACGGGTGGACGGGTGGACGGGTGGACGGGTGGACGGGTGGACGGGTGGACGGGTGGACGGGTGGACGGGTGGACGGGTGGACGGGTGGACGGGTGGACGGGTGGACGGGTGGACGGGTGGACGGGTGGACGGGTGGACGGGTGGACGGGTGGACGGGTGGACGGGTGGACGGGTGGACGGGTGGACGGGTGGACGGGTGGACGGGTGGACGGGTGGACGGGTGGACGGGTGGACGGGTGGACGGGTGGACGGGTGGACGGGTGGACGGGTGGACGGGTGGACGGGTGGACGGGTGGACGGGTGGACGGGTGGACGGGTGGACGGGTGGACGGGTGGACGGGTGGACGGGTGGACGGGTGGACGGGTGGACGGGTGGACGGGTGGACGGGTGGACGGGTGGACGGGTGGACGGGTGGACGGGTGGACGGGTGGACGGGTGGACGGGTGGACGGGTGGACGGGTGGACGGGTGGACGGGTGGACGGGTGGACGGGTGGACGGGTGGACGGGTGGACGGGTGGACGGGTGGACGGGTGGACGGGTGGACGGGTGGACGGGTGGACGGGTGGACGGGTGGACGGGTGGACGGGTGGACGGGTGGACGGGTGGACGGGTGGACGGGTGGACGGGTGGACGGGTGGACGGGTGGACGGGTGGACGGGTGGACGGGTGGACGGGTGGACGGGTGGACGGGTGGACGGGTGGACGGGTGGACGGGTGGACGGGTGGACGGGTGGACGGGTGGACGGGTGGACGGGTGGACGGGTGGACGGGTGGACGGGTGGACGGGTGGACGGGTGGACGGGTGGACGGGTGGACGGGTGGACGGGTGGACGGGTGGACGGGTGGACGGGTGGACGGGTGGACGGGTGGACGGGTGGACGGGTGGACGGGTGGACGGGTGGACGGGTGGACGGGTGGACGGGTGGACGGGTGGACGGGTGGACGGGTGGACGGGTGGACGGGTGGACGGGTGGACGGGTGGACGGGTGGACGGGTGGACGGGTGGACGGGTGGACGGGTGGACGGGTGGACGGGTGGACGGGTGGACGGGTGGACGGGTGGACGGGTGGACGGGTGGACGGGTGGACGGGTGGACGGGTGGACGGGTGGACGGGTGGACGGGTGGACGGGTGGACGGGTGGACGGGTGGACGGGTGGACGGGTGGACGGGTGGACGGGTGGACGGGTGGACGGGTGGACGGGTGGACGGGTGGACGGGTGGACGGGTGGACGGGTGGACGGGTGGACGGGTGGACGGGTGGACGGGTGGACGGGTGGACGGGTGGACGGGTGGACGGGTGGACGGGTGGACGGGTGGACGGGTGGACGGGTGGACGGGTGGACGGGTGGACGGGTGGACGGGTGGACGGGTGGACGGGTGGACGGGTGGACGGGTGGACGGGTGGACGGGTGGACGGGTGGACGGGTGGACGGGTGGACGGGTGGACGGGTGGACGGGTGGACGGGTGGACGGGTGGACGGGTGGACGGGTGGACGGGTGGACGGGTGGACGGGTGGACGGGTGGACGGGTGGACGGGTGGACGGGTGGACGGGTGGACGGGTGGACGGGTGGACGGGTGGACGGGTGGACGGGTGGACGGGTGGACGGGTGGACGGGTGGACGGGTGGACGGGTGGACGGGTGGACGGGTGGACGGGTGGACGGGTGGACGGGTGGACGGGTGGACGGGTGGACGGGTGGACGGGTGGACGGGTGGACGGGTGGACGGGTGGACGGGTGGACGGGTGGACGGGTGGACGGGTGGACGGGTGGACGGGTGGACGGGTGGACGGGTGGACGGGTGGACGGGTGGACGGGTGGACGGGTGGACGGGTGGACGGGTGGACGGGTGGACGGGTGGACGGGTGGACGGGTGGACGGGTGGACGGGTGGACGGGTGGACGGGTGGACGGGTGGACGGGTGGACGGGTGGACGGGTGGACGGGTGGACGGGTGGACGGGTGGACGGGTGGACGGGTGGACGGGTGGACGGGTGGACGGGTGGACGGGTGGACGGGTGGACGGGTGGACGGGTGGACGGGTGGACGGGTGGACGGGTGGACGGGTGGACGGGTGGACGGGTGGACGGGTGGACGGGTGGACGGGTGGACGGGTGGACGGGTGGACGGGTGGACGGGTGGACGGGTGGACGGGTGGACGGGTGGACGGGTGGACGGGTGGACGGGTGGACGGGTGGACGGGTGGACGGGTGGACGGGTGGACGGGTGGACGGGTGGACGGGTGGACGGGTGGACGGGTGGACGGGTGGACGGGTGGACGGGTGGACGGGTGGACGGGTGGACGGGTGGACGGGTGGACGGGTGGACGGGTGGACGGGTGGACGGGTGGACGGGTGGACGGGTGGACGGGTGGACGGGTGGACGGGTGGACGGGTGGACGGGTGGACGGGTGGACGGGTGGACGGGTGGACGGGTGGACGGGTGGACGGGTGGACGGGTGGACGGGTGGACGGGTGGACGGGTGGACGGGTGGACGGGTGGACGGGTGGACGGGTGGACGGGTGGACGGGTGGACGGGTGGACGGGTGGACGGGTGGACGGGTGGACGGGTGGACGGGTGGACGGGTGGACGGGTGGACGGGTGGACGGGTGGACGGGTGGACGGGTGGACGGGTGGACGGGTGGACGGGTGGACGGGTGGACGGGTGGACGGGTGGACGGGTGGACGGGTGGACGGGTGGACGGGTGGACGGGTGGACGGGTGGACGGGTGGACGGGTGGACGGGTGGACGGGTGGACGGGTGGACGGGTGGACGGGTGGACGGGTGGACGGGTGGACGGGTGGACGGGTGGACGGGTGGACGGGTGGACGGGTGGACGGGTGGACGGGTGGACGGGTGGACGGGTGGACGGGTGGACGGGTGGACGGGTGGACGGGTGGACGGGTGGACGGGTGGACGGGTGGACGGGTGGACGGGTGGACGGGTGGACGGGTGGACGGGTGGACGGGTGGACGGGTGGACGGGTGGACGGGTGGACGGGTGGACGGGTGGACGGGTGGACGGGTGGACGGGTGGACGGGTGGACGGGTGGACGGGTGGACGGGTGGACGGGTGGACGGGTGGACGGGTGGACGGGTGGACGGGTGGACGGGTGGACGGGTGGACGGGTGGACGGGTGGACGGGTGGACGGGTGGACGGGTGGACGGGTGGACGGGTGGACGGGTGGACGGGTGGACGGGTGGACGGGTGGACGGGTGGACGGGTGGACGGGTGGACGGGTGGACGGGTGGACGGGTGGACGGGTGGACGGGGTGGACGGGTGGACGGGTGGACGGGTGGACGGGTGGACGGGTGGACGGGTGGACGGGTGGACGGGTGGACGGGTGGACGGGTGGACGGGTGGACGGGTGGACGGGTGGACGGGTGGACGGGTGGACGGGTGGACGGGTGGACGGGTGGACGGGTGGACGGGTGGACGGGTGGACGGGTGGACGGGTGGACGGGTGGACGGGTGGACGGGTGGACGGGTGGACGGGTGGACGGGTGGACGGGTGGACGGGTGGACGGGTGGACGGGTGGACGGGTGGACGGGTGGACGGGTGGACGGATGGGCGGTTGGGCGGATGGGAGGATGGCCGGATGGCCGGATGGCCGGATGGGCGGATGGGCGGATGGGCGGATGGAATGGATGGAATGGATGGAATGGATGGAATGGATGGAATGGATGGAATGGATGGAATGGATGGAATGGATGGAATGGATGGAATGGATGGAATGGATGGAATGGATGGAATGGATGGAATGGATGGAATGGATGGAATGGATGGAATGGATGGAATGGATGGAATGGATGGAATGGATGGAATGGATGGAATGGATGGAATGGATGGAATGGATGGAATGGATGGAATGGATGGAATGGATGGAATGGATGGAATGGATGGAATGGATGGAATGGATGGAATGGATGGAATGGATGGAATGGATGGAATGGATGGAATGGATGGAATGGATGGAATGGATGGAATGGATGGAATGGATGGAATGGATGGAATGGATGGAATGGATGGAATGGATGGAATGGATGGAATGGATGGAATGGATGGAATGGATGGAATGGATGGAATGGATGGAATGGATGGAATGGATGGAATGGATGGAATGGATGGAATGGATGGAATGGATGGAATGGATGGAATGGATGGAATGGATGGAATGGATGGAATGGATGGAATGGATGGAATGGATGGAATGGATGGAATGGATGGAATGGATGGAATGGATGGAATGGATGGAATGGATGGAATGGATGGAATGGATGGAATGGATGGAATGGATGGAATGGATGGAATGGATGGAATGGATGGAATGGATGGAATGGATGGAATGGATGGAATGGATGGAATGGATGGAATGGATGGAATGGATGGAATGGATGGAATGGATGGAATGGATGGAATGGATGGAATGGATGGAATGGATGGAGTGGATGGAGTGGATGGAGTGGATGGAGTGGATGGAGTGGATGGAGTGGATGGAGTGGATGGAGTGGATGGAGTGGATGGAGTGGATGGAGTGGATGGAGTGGATGGAGTGGATGGAGTGGATGGAGTGGATGGAGTGGATGGAGTGGATGGAGTGGATGGAGTGGATGGAGTGGATGGAGTGGATGGAGTGGATGGAGTGGATGGAGTGGATGGAGTGGATGGAGTGGATGGAGTGGATGGAGTGGATGGAGTGGATGGAGTGGATGGAGTGGATGGAGTGGATGGAGTGGATGGAGTGGATGGAGTGGATGGAGTGGATGGAGTGGATGGAGTGGATGGAGTGGATGGAGTGGATGGAGTGGATGGAGTGGATGGAGTGGATGGAGTGGATGGAGTGGATGGAGTGGATGGAGTGGATGGAGTGGATGGAGTGGATGGAGTGGATGGAGTGGATGGAGTGGATGGAGTGGATGGAGTGGATGGAATGGATGGAATGGATGGAATGGATGGAATGGATGGAATGGATGAAATGGATGGAATGGATGGAATGGATGGAATGGATGGAATGGATGGAATGGATGGAATGGATGGATGGATGGATGGATGGATGGATGGATGGATGGATGGATGGATGGATGGATGGATGGATGGATGGATGGATGGATGGAGGATGGAGGATGGATGAATGAAGGAAGGAATGAACGAACGAACGAATGAATGAAAACTTTCATTCTGATGAAGGCCATGGAGTCTACAATGGCCGAAAGCTTAATGTTTTTGCACCTCACACGACTGATCACCGTGAAGTTGAGACATGTTTACATTGTGCAATGGACATTGCACGCAACAAAACGTAAAGGTGTATATTCAGTAGTTATACCTACATAATAATCTTATTCGCACAATTGTTTTTGAGCGACCGGTTATGTTAAGGTGAGAGATGATAACAACGTGAATCTTGTTTGAAACTAATGTAATACTTAGTGTTCAAGGTTTACTTTTACCCATTTCTAATTTTCTGTGAAGAAACACTATAGAGACGTGCAGTGGAAGCAGTGAAAATAAACTGGTGGGGAGCATGGACGTAAATGTTCCACACACTACGTGCACTTCAAGCGCTATCTACGTTTTCGTCATTGTTTGTTACAATAAACATGAGATGCATATCATTAGCTGGATCGCAAGTTAGGTGAGAGGTTTAAGTTGCTGGCGAGATGGGTCGCAATGTAGATGAATAACAGTTATTTCTCGCGAACGCGATGCATCTTCTATGTTTGAGATGTAATTAAACGTTCTGGGTCCAGTATATTTCAGCTGACGTCATAGGTATACAATCAAATAATGCTTAACAAGTGAAGGATTCTAAAACTACCAGACTGTTCCTCCTTTTTAAAAAACAAATTGCTCAGTTTAGTGTACTTAAAAACTTTAGCAATGGAGTATGAAGGTGTAAACTTTTAGGTGCATTTCATCAACAGTGAGTTAACAGAAGCCCACTTATGTTCTGTACAACGGAGATAATGTTTTATTTTGTCAGTATATAACAGAACAGCATAAATTTATGTTGCACATGCTCAAATTTCCACTTTATATACCGTCTAATAGATAGATTTTCAATAGCTCTCAAAGTTCTTTCCTTTATTTCTTAACTTCCCTATCTAGAACTGGAGAGGGTGTCGTTTGCGTTCTATTCAAAATATTGATATTGAATTATAATAAGATTGGAAAAGTTCCTAGGTATTTGTGTGGGTTTTGTTTGTGTAACCAGGGTAACCTTGGCGGCGGTTAGGTATGAGTCCGCCAGGAACGAGGCGGTTGCGAAGGTGCACCAAGAAGGTCAGCAGGGATGGAACCTGTGGGTAGTCTTCACGTTGTGCAGGAGGCACCCGGGTACAGGGCGACCAGACGAAGATCCATCACGGCCGGCAAGCTTGCAGAAGGAGTTTCAAGTAGGATGACCTACATCACACAATCCGAATCGAGAGGCGCTGCCCAACAACATAGTGAAGACTGTACCACCTGTAGAAGAGGTTCGGTTGTGCAGTCTACCGCATCCAGACACTGCTCCAATGGAAGATGTTGATGGTACACTCGGATTGCCCGTCCCAATACGGCGGCGCTGGTCGGGACGACCAACCCTGAGGAGGAAGCAGTGTGACGCTGGCCGCGCATCAAAGCAGGCGCAAGGTCGGGCGCCTTACACCATTATGTTGGTAGGCAACGCGCGACAGCGGCTAAGAACAAGCGCCATTTCCAGATAGTTCAAGAAGATGCGAGTGCCGGCTTGTTGCGAGATGCTTCGCAACGTCGATTTTCAGCGACATTATCGGTACTTAATTCTCGCCTATATGAGTGAGTCTCCAAGGAGAGAGAAGTCAGTTTAGTTTCTAGACAGTTTATCGCCAGTTTTTAGTGAGCGAGTTGTCCACAATGTTTCTGTCAAGGTTACGATAGAACAGAAGAGCTGCGAGATCAAGACCACGAGTTGTTATGATTCACCTTCAACAGAAACAAAGTGGCATTAAAAGTGACTGGACTGGCCATTTGTTACAGTATCCTGGAAAGGCTCTGGGTTAAATGCAAGTTCGATATTCACCACACGCTTTCTTCTGCTATTCTGTTTATACACACATACACATGTGTGCGGATCCCTATAATTATATAATCCTATTTTTGTGCAGAGAACCTTAAAACATAAACTCCTGATGAAATTACGATAACAGGTTTTTGAGTGGAATAGACTCTGTTCACCAGCCTTAGGGGTATGAATGGAGGAGAGAGACAATCCACGTGTGCAACCCGAGTTTTGTAAACTTGCTCGCAAACGTCTTTCTTTAGAAGATATTACTTAAGTTGTCAACTTACCTTCAATGCTATTCACATTAAGTTTACTCACTCTTAACTTTTCTTAGTTGCAACTGTTAAATCATACGAGTCCAATACCGTTAAGTCGGAAGTAATGAAAAAAGTTGATGTGCTGCACTCACATGACTTTGTCTACCCTTACACTAACCATTCTTACAAATTCTTATTCCTATATCTTCTTTGTGTTAGTTGAGATAACCCTTTGTAGAAATTCTCTTATTGCCTATTTCCTCGTAGGTGCAAAGGGAATATGGGAATACACTAAGCTTTGAAAAATAGTCAAATATTTTAAAGCGTTGAGATCCCGTTCTCTTTGCACGCTTAACATAAAAGAAATGAACAACGATGCTCCACTTCACGAAAGTTTTAAGTTTTCCGAAATTGACACAAATAACAAGGAATACTTCCGAAGTGGTTCACTCTACAAAAAAAAATATTTTGACATAAATTGTGTTTTAGTGAGATATACATTTTTGTACAGTAAGCTTTCGTCTATCTCTTACGATTTACGCGTTATTCAAAAGTCATCCAGAGTAAACAGGACTACAAAGGCTACAGCCACAAAATTTAGAATATACATTTCATTTGTCAAACAAATATCTAAAACATATGGCATTCTAGTCAAAATCGTTTGAGGCATTTTCAAGAAAATCAAAATTTTCGAAAAATGTTCCATGTAAAGAGTATTTTAGGGTGGGACTATTTTCTTCAAAATCTTCGTGTCGCACCCTTCAAAGACATTAAATACCAACTTTGGTTTTTAACCGACTTTTTGTTTTTGAGTTATGCTGTCCACAGACTGGCAGACACACAGACTGATAGACACACAGACTGATAGACACACAAACTGACTGACAGACAGACACACAGACACACATTTTTCTAAAAATGCCTTTTTTGGATTCAGGGGTCTCAAAACATATTTCCGGTGAAATCTCGAGATCGAATTTTTGGGTGGAATACAATACTTCCTTCTATTTACCAGTAGAGAATGTAAAAATAGTGATACATTCTAAAGGTAGAGAAATAATTAGAAAGTGAATGAACGATCCATTAAGGAAGCTAGGGACCAGTGTATGTAACTTCCATTGAGTCAAGCAACTGCAAGAGTTACCGTTTACACCGGGATTTCGGAAGCAACAATCAAAAGAATGCGCAAACAAGTGCAAGGTTCAAGCATAAGTGGTGAAAGGATGTTCTAACGACACTAGGAAAACACAGGAAAACAAAACCTCCATTCACAATAGCGAATGTGGATGATTTTGATAACTGTGTGATTCGGAGGATTATACATGACTTTAATTGTTGAAAAGCGTGTTCCTAATATAAATAAATTGTTGTCTATTCGGGAAAAGATAAATTTTCCATGGGGACGAATTTCGCTTTGGAAAGTCATTTCAACCTTTCAATGGAAAAACAAAAGAAAGGCACTTATAGAGCGTCCTCACATCGTGGCTTGCAGACACGATTATCTAATTAAAATAAAGCACTTGCGAAAAATGTGGAAAGTGTCTTCTACATTAATGAATGTTGGGTAGCTAGTAATGCGGAGAGCTGGCAAAATGAGGACGAATTTGGCATTGACATAGGGAATAGGCTAATAATAGTTCGTGCAGGTAGTGTAATGGGCTCCTGAAAATTTGTCTTCTCGTTTACAAGGTGTTGTCCCAACTGCAGGCGATTACCATGAACAAATGAACCTTGAAAAAGTTCTATACTCAATTCACTCTTAGGTTTATCCGCGTCAAAACCAAGCCATGTAACTGCTGCACTGTGGTACAACACGGTAGCGATGCGTGCCGGGAAGAAGTCCCATATTAGTAATCTGAATTTTAGAATGAATTTGTCCTTAAATGACATAATATTCTATAGAAATACCTAAAAGGTTAATTAACGCTGATGTAAGCTGATAAACAGAGATACAAGTCTCAACATGCAACTCGTGTAAGTTACCCGACATTCGAGTATTTACCGAGTATTGTTTACAGCCAGCAGTTTCTATTTAGGATCGTGGCGGACGGCGGCGGTGAATTTGTTCTTGCGTCTTCGTCAACTTATGTAAACATAAGGGGGACAAACTATTGACTAGTTGTGAAAAAAATAGTGTTGAACGTGCATTATAAGTTATGTGAGAAATATCCAACTGTTCCCTTCAAAGAAGTGGTTAAATAAACTTCTGAGTTCACCGGTGTTTGGAGTAGCAGTATAAACAGTGCTCGTAAAGAAAAAGCTGAAGCGGAAAAATTGGTTACACCCGGGAAAAAAGAAAGCGTGTGGCATACGCCATGCAAGAATTTGACGATTTTGTTAAAAACGCAATTCGAGTAACAGTGCACAATTTCTTTTTTAAAAATAAGCCGCCAACAATTGACAAAGTGCTACAACAGGTTTATTTTGTTGTAACTATCAATCTTTTCGCCTTTAACCTCTGGTTACATGTTAGTAACTCTTTAAGTTGATGGAATAAGGGGTTGGTTCCTTTCTATTACGTACGGCATGCACTCACAACATGGTTGTGCTGTGACAGTATTTCTGGCGCGGATGGCGGAAGGATACATTATAACTGTGCACTGGCCACTTAGGTTTAGTTTAGCGCGGATCAACCTTAGAGTGAATACAGAGTACTGTTGTAGTGTTACACAATGCCCCTTATTACTGTGTACAGGTGTATAAACCCACGCCTGGGAGTGCAGTAAAATCCCCTATAATATTGTGGTTGCAGAACAAAGGGATTGGGTGTGTCGCTTCAATGCCTACAACAGGTCTTTACAACTGTTTGAAACAAACAAATCTAATGAGAAGGTTTTTAAAGTAGACATATTTTCGATTTCATTGGGCCACACTGTTGTGCGCTTGTCCCCATGCGTGTGTGATCTCAATCCCATAGAACCAACTTGGGCCAAGGTAAGACGAATAGTTAAAGAAAGAAATGTAACGGGTGAATTATCCTTACAGAAGTTGCATGGTATAACGCTTGAGAGTATACCACTTGTGACCGAAAGAGAGGGAGAAAGACGGTGTAGCTGAAAACATCATCCAAAATATTGTCATTTCACTGGGGGATGACGGCTGCGATTTTTCTTCTTCCTCCTCCTGAATAACTTTAAGTTTCGTTATTTTGAACGAATTTGCTCTAATCTAGCGTGAATACACAGTCCAAAGTTGGCACTATTCTCACAAGCGCAAAAGGAAGCACAAATACAGTTTCAGATAAACCTAGAATTGTTTATTGACATATTGACCCGCTGGTGATCAGATTGAACTTTCTTTGACCACTAGGTAGTTTTTGCTACACACTAGTGAAATAAAGGAATCGACGCAGGAAAACTTCTACTCACACACATTTATTTACACAACGTCCATTTTACAGAACTTTGTTTCCTGAGTTACAAAAAACAAGTTACTATTCACATTCTTAACACAACACCAACAGATGGCGTGAGAGTCTCTATTCCCCGACAGTAGTGTCGCATCATGTACAAGAAACGTTACATTCGAGCTGAAACTGGGGCGTAGAGTTTTCGCTGAAGTTGCACGTTATTATCCACTATGTATTACTAAAGGAAAATAATAATAATAATAATAATAATAATAATAATAATAATAATAATAATAATAATAATAATAATAATAATAATAATAATAATAATAATAATAATAATAATAATAATAATAATAATAATAATAATAATAATAATAATAATAATAATAATAATAATAATAATAATAATAATAATAATAATAATAATAATAATAATAATAATAATAATAATAATAATAATAATAATAATAATAATAGTAATAATAATAGAAATAGTAGTAATAATAATAGTAATAATAATAATAGGAATAGTAGTAATAAAGAAGAAGGTTAGAATGGAGATAGATTAGGTACCGAGAAAGATTTTGTATTCGAGTCCACCTGGAGGAGGAGGAAGAAGAAGAAGAAGAAGAAGAAGAAGAAGAAGAAGAAGAAGAAGAAGAAGAAGAAGAAGAAGAAGAAGAAGAAGAAGAAGAAGAAGAAGAAGAAGAAAGGCAAAGCCTCGAAATATATGGATGCGGGAAATAACTGAAATGACAGCAAGGGGACTGGAAGAAATGGAATCGATGGATAGGGATGCGTGGAGAAAGAAGATTCTTTAGGCACAGAAAGATGTGTAAACAGAAGTTCTGTACCTATATAACTAAATAATAATAATTTTTTGTTACCTAATAGTATAATACATCGTATATTATAATGTATAATTGCAATAATTATATTAAGTATTATTATTATTATTATTATTATTATTATTATTATTATTATTATTATTATTATTATTATTATTATTATTATTATTATTATTATTATTATTATTATTATTATTATTATTATTATTATTATTATTATTATTATTATTATTATTATTATTATTATTATTATTATTATTATTATTATTATTATTATTATTATTATTATTATTATTATTATTATTATTATTATTATTATTATTATTATTATTATTACTATTATTACTATTATTACTATTATTACTATTATTACTATTATTATTATTATTATTATTATTATTATTATCATCATCATCATCATCATCATCATCCTCATCATCATCATCATCATCATGATTATTATTATTATTATTATTATTATTATTATTATTATTATTATTATTATTATTATTATTATTATTATTATTATTATTATTATTATTAAACAATATGTAGCAAAATCACTCTATGATGGAAGGTGAATATTAACATCAGTTATTGTTATCATCATTATTATTACCATTATTGTTGTTGTTAGTATTATTATTTAGTTATGTCTGTGAAAACAATGTGTGACTTTTTGGTAGTGTTTAACGCCCGCTTATACTACTACGGCACCGGAGGCGGTGATACTGATGATACATGGAATGAAGATGGAGCACCGGTGGAATGAGATTGCGGAAAAAACCGGAGAACCCGGAGGAATCCCGCCCCAGCGCCGCTTCGTCCACTACAATTCCCACATCCGGTTGCCTGGGATGGAACCCGAGCAACTTTGGTGAGAAGCGAAAGGTCTAACCACTCGGCTCCGGCACGGCCAATGTGCAACAAAAATTAAGATTAATAATGGAATTTGAATATACTTATTTTTCGGGAGGTTATTCTAAGGCATTTTTTAAAGTGCCTATATAAGTTAAAATTATTAGAACTTTAATACTATTGTAAATATTGCGTAAAGACTCGTCGTTTTGCAGCATATAATTATGGTACTGTAAGAAATAGACAAAACCTCACTACAGCAAGACATAAATTCCCCATTGCACAGCATGTAAAATTAAAGGTGTTACATCACTAGGTACTGGCGTCATCATTCTGTTTATTCATTTTAAGTTTCGCTCTTTATAAACAGTCGCTTCGAAATGTAAAGTAACCATTCCTTTTCCTCCTTGAACTCTTTGAAAACATTTATTTCAAGGATGGTGCATGTTGTATATTGAGCTAGTTAACTGCTGTGTCATCATTCTGTAATCTACACTAAAATGGTCACTGACGTGGCTTACTTAATTGAAACCATATATACTGAACATCTGTCATAATAGAGGTACAAAAATAAGTTTTTTATACGCATAAAGCTTGAAATAATTATGAAAGCGATCAACAATGAATCTGTATTTCCAGATTAGAAAACATTGTTAATTTACTTTATCCACCGCTATAATAGACCACCTCTGGCAGGAGAACCCTTGTTCGATCCCGGTACCGCGTGGGAATTTCTCCCCCGCTGGGAGGTCTGGGACGGAGTGCACTCAGCCTCGTTATGTGCAGGAGGGGCCAATTGAAGAGCTCCTTGATTGAAAAAGTAAAATCCCCAGGTCGAGAAGACCGCACAACCGGTCGGATGGGACCGGGGCATTGACTACGTCACACTCTCAGTACTGCATGTCACTCATGGCGCCTGCGATGGTCAGAGGTGGGGGACGCAGCGGTTGGGCGGTATGCCTTGGCCCAGATGGGCTGTTGTGCCACGGGTGGTTACTACTATGATCGTGATACGGTGGCGGTGGCATAATAATAATAATAATAATAATAATAATAATAATAATAATAATAATAATAATAATAATAATAATAATAATAATAATAATAATAATAATAATAATAATAATAATAATAATAATAATAATAATAATAATAATAATAATAATAATAATAATAATAATAATAATAATAATAATAATCCTGGTGGTGGTGGCGGCGGTGGCGGCGGCGGTGGTGGTGGTGGTGGTGGTGGTCGTGGTGGTGGTAGTGGTGCTGGTGGTGGTGGTGCTGGTGGTGGTGGTGGTGGTGGTGGTGGTGGTGGTGGTGGTGGTGGTGGTGGTGGTGGTGGTGGTAAGCATAACAATCAAAACTTGTATTAAAAATATCTATTGTGATAAACATAACAATAAGCACACCAATAAAAATAAAATAATAATTAAGCGGTAGAATCAGGATTGAAAAATTCAATGCCATAACCGGGATTTGAACCACGGATCTTTCGCTTAAAAACACCAGCAGTAAGCTTGTTGGCATAAATAAATAATAAAATAATAATTTTAATATTAATGTTAATAATATAAATAATATAATAATTTAGCATAACAGCAATAACAACAAAAATAATAACAATAACTAAAAATAATAAAATACAATAACATTAATAAGAAATAAATGCCAATGTAATATTACCGCCCTAATGCTTGCATGGATTTTGTTACGGCAATTTACAATCTATAATCCGTAATAGTAGCATATACAGGAATGAGTTTATTTCCTGGAAAATAAAGTCTTGTAGGTGAAGTGGAAAATATTCTAAAACTGTTTTTCTCTATTGTCAGGCGCTGCACACGCTAGTTGAAGCCTGGGCATTTCCTCTGCCGCTCGTGTCCCTTAAGAATACCCATCTGTGAAATGTTGAAAATCTACCGTTTTCATTGGATTGATTTGAAATTTTAACACAACAATCATTGTATAGTGAGGAGTAACTGCTAAATTTCATACATTTAGGCAGATTAGTTGCAAACATATTAATATTTTATTATATTTTTTTAAATATTTGTATAAATGGTTCCCTATGATGCAATTTTGATTTGAAAAACTTGATAATTTTCAGTTATGTCCTGTAATAGAATGTTAGCAAATTGATGAGATAATTTCTTAATCTTGTTATTAGTTTGGGTAAAAATAAATTTTAAAGTTTAAACTCATTATTTTTTTCATTTAAATTTTGAAATGTAAACTTTAATATTTAATTGCTCAGCAGTTATTCACTTTATGAGAAAATTATCTCATCATTTCTTTTTAATGTTATTTCTAAGCAGGTACACCAAATTTCATGCATAAGTACTGAAAATTGCATCGTGTGGAGTATTTTAAAGAGCAAACAGTGCTAAAAATAAAAGCATGGAAAAACTGAGTTTGAAGTCATAGCAAGAATAATGGAACTGTATGGATTTAAATGGACATGACCACTTACAGGCAATCAGTTAGACGGCCACGTGACATAGTTAAAACGGCTATAAGGCTATAAAAAGCATATCAAAATAAAGCAGACGATTTATACTATTTGATAAAACAAAAATCCATTTTTGGCAATTTTGGAAATTTTTAGCCTGTTTTCACAGATGGGTATCCTTAAAAGCAGAACAAAGTTCTGACTGGATTTACACTGGAAATTTCTATAACTCTTTTAACGCACGAAGGGTTATCTACTTACCTGAATGCCGGCTGGAATGGGCCACCTGGTGTAAAGAATATGAATACACAGGCTGTTAGAGGTGTAACTGCAGATTGTCTGATAATTGGTACCTTAGTACGTATTCACTTCGGCGTGTTAGTTTTTTTCTCTTCGTATAATAGCCTCCCCTGAATGCGTGAGATCGTTGATCTTACAGAAAGCTTGCAACTCGATGCTAGCACATCATTCGTTGTCACAAGACCGACCCACTCTACGTCATATTTTCTGTGCCACCCCTCTTCAAAGCTACCAACCAGTCTGGAAATATACTACTCTTAATAATTACAATTATAAATTCGCAAATGGAGCAAATATTGATGTAATATTGTTCATTACACTGTCCTCAAATGCCAATAAATCTATGAATACCTGCGGCCAAGAGGCTGTAACAGACCAAATTGAAAATTTTCAGGAAAGGTAAACGACCATTTTGCGACATCTTATTGACAGGTTTTTTTCAATTTTTATTCTATTGTAAATATAATCGATTCTTTCCCTATGAATGCCTTTGTTTTAAAAAAGGAATTTTCATATTCAATTGTTCACAAATTTCATTAAGTTTAAAAATAGATTTTTGTAGGGCAGACTCGCTATTTTGAATAACAACCATATAATATATTTAACAGTTTGTTAGTATCTAGAAGGTACCCTAGTTATTCATCTGCCATGTACATCATGTTTTTGTTTCTGATAATTTACCAGATCGTTTGATGCAAGCCGTACTCAGTACACTTCAACATGACATTTGGCTTTTGCAGCGATTTATTCTCTAAATTCTGCTAGTTAGCTTCTTCAAAGGTATAGTTTTCTGTTTGCATCCACTTTTACTTTATGCTTTGTTGATTCGAATGATTATTTTTCAAAAGCGACCTATCGTTTCCTTGCGCTAGTCTGAAACCAAATGTAAACAGATGTTCATAAACCGGAAAGAGGAAGTTGTTTTATTCAATTCTACCTGAGATTTCACTCTGCGTGAGATTTTACATGCAACACCGGAAAGGGATGAGGGGGAACACGTCTGCCTACCTGCAATGCGGTACAGTCTAACGTTGAGGAGAGCGGCGGACAAAACAAATGTTAGCCCAATAGCTGATGTGAGGCAGATGCACTGCAACCTGCATTATTTAAATTGTTCCAGGAAACATATTGCTTTACTTGCCGCCAGCGTGCATGACTACTTCATGAGCATGCTCTGAAAATTAAATAGCTGAAAACATAAATATCACAGCCGTTTTAAAATAACTTTGTTGTGTTGTCATAAAATTTACTTTGGGATCAGGTTTATTTGAAGTATAGTAATAGACATCTAAAGTACTAGTTACAGAAGGTTTAGCGAGCGGGATAGCTCAGGCGGCAACGTCTGTGGCCCACATTCGGGAGGTAGCGGGTTCGATCCCCGTCGCCGCACACTCTGACATGGATTTTTCCGTGGTTTCCCAAAGTCACTTAGGGGAATGCTGGGGTGCATTATTTCATACCACGCTTTCTTTCCATCATTTTCCTTTATTCCATTTCCTTCTCATTTTTCAGGTGTACTTCCAGGCGTGTAGTGTTGGCAGTGCTGGGCAGATGGCGTGGTTGACTGCGCATGGTAACGGCTATTTTCGGCGCTAGGTGGCGTTTGGCAGCCCTTGTCCTCCGTTGGGGGGGGGGGGGGGAAGCACTCAGTGCAACACCGGACCCAGGGTTGCCAACTTTTAAAAGTAAAACTATCGTACCGGCCACTCAAAATTATAGATTTAGTTTCAACATTATAGTACATCATAAACCAAATGCTATAACAATGAAAATATCAGCACAGCACTTATGAAAATGTAATAGTATTGATGTTTATGGTATCCACTTACAACATTGGTGACTTCAACCAGTATTACAACTTTAGCACTTGTGTGAACTAAGACTTTCACGGCCGGCGTCTATCCAATGTAACGGTATTAAGAGTAATACCGTTGGATATGAGAAATTATTATAGACTTGGGAACAGCCAGAAGGGGTACGTCCTGAAAGTGGAACAGTTAGTGTTCACGTAAACAGTGGAGTTGAACAAAAGAGGACGTGGAAAATGGAACTGTCTGAAGCTGTCAATCCCCATTATGCATTTCCAGTAGGATTTGTATTAATATGTGCCGTTCTTGTATTTGCGTTTGGATTCAAATCTGCGGAACAGTCTGCATTTGCCCAGCTCACGTATACAGGCGATGACCGGAAACCAACTGACAAGAAAAGAAAAATTAAAGATAAGCAAAAGTCACATGTTGGGCAAGGAAATACTTTCAAGTGATGAACAAGCAGATATAAAAGGGACCGCTAAAAAGATGCTGAAAAAGAGCAATCCATAAAAACTGTTTCTAAACAAAAAAGGCAAGAAGCTTAACCTGTAAAGGAACAGAAAAATACAAACAAGGATGTTACCAAGGTAATTATTGGTAAACAGCAAAAGACACTAACAAACTAGGAGCTAAACAGACAAAAGGAAAATCTAATGAAAGTAAAGGAGAAGAAATTAAGAACAGCAAGCTGAAAGGAACCAGGGACGTACTCCTGATGGAATTCTACCAAGATAAGGAATCAGAATGTAATTCCATTTTCCGTCATGATATAGGAGCATTCAGGGTTTTGTGTTATATACTGTAGGTCAAGTTTAAATGTTTATTTAGTGTAGGTCAGGTTTATTGTAAAAAAAAGAAGACTTCTTGTGTTTTTGAAGTTTGGTGTAGTTAGGATAAGTTTAAAAAGAATTTAAAAATGTTTAAATTGTGTATATGATTTGTTGTTTTCTCGTATTCTTAATTTCACGAAATACGATGTAATGTTAGAAAGGTTTTACTTAGCATATAGACATTGTTTAAAACTTTTAAGTTATTTCAATAAATTGTTAGTTATGCACGTGTTGTTTGATGCGAACTTGCACTATCCTGAAGATTCGGTGGATAGGAATTAATCAAAGGAGAGTGATATTTAGAAGGGTAATTTAATAGCTGATAGCAGAGTGGCACACCAATAAAATGATGTTCACAATAGGTCACCTTCCTCTGAAGATGCTCGTCGGAATGGCGGGCGAAACGTCAGGTGTTTACGCATCGACTGCACCACGGCCAATAAACCCGGGAACCTCATTTAATTGGATTTAGCACTTATGTTTCTCGCACTATTCATCTGAAAGTTCATCATCTTCCTCAACTGTTGCAGCATTATACAAATTTGTTGCTGAGATAAACTTTAACATCTTCTCGGTAACTTGCAGATTTTCGGGCCACATTCTTTCATAAGCTGAGACGACAGAATAAGTCCATTTACCGTATCTAGCGCCAATCTGTTTCTAATTTTGGCTTTTATTAAGCCCAGTTTAGAAAAAAATATTCCACAAGAAGCGTTTTTGTGGAGCAACGTAATAACTGAGCATGCAAACTCCGCCAGTTCTTTTAAATCAGTATTTCCACCAAGGTGACATAAGTGTTTAACAGCACTCCAGAAACTGTCAGGTTAAAGCATATTCTCTATTTCACACGGAATATCACTTATTCCTAGTTTTCTCCATTGATCACCAATTTTCTGGACAGTGCCTTCATCATTGAGATTACCAGATCTGGGTACACTGGCGATAAGAGGATAAAGGGTAGAAGGATTAGTATGGAATCGTCTTAGAGGGATGGAGACTGGCCATGAGGGCAAAAGTGATGTCGCTATTTCTAATTAATTTTATTTCGCTGGTGTGACAAACCAGTGAAAATGATATTTCGCCGGTGTCGAACTATCAACATTAAAATTGGCGTACACCCCCATAATTATCGTACGGGTTGGTTGCCAAGAGTTCAAACATTAAAATTATCGTATGCCCCCATAGTTATCGTACGGGTTGGCAACCCTGACCGGACCTGCGGTGTGATGGCTGCTCGGCGGGGCCTGGCGCCGGGATGAAGAGACCTCAGCACTTGTTAGGGACTTCCATGCGTCTCTGTGGCCTGTCTAGCTGCGAACCTGTGTGGCACCTTCGGTTCCCTCATTTCATCCTTGCTTCCTGGGAGTGGTAGCCACAATATATCTGTGTAGGTCGAAGTGAGCGAGGTGTCTCCCTCTGTGTCTGTACCCTTTATCTTTTTACAGAAGTTTTTGTAGTGAGAGATTCAAGTTACAAGACCGAAGGGAACCTTCTAAGAGCCGCGAGTTACTAATCCTAATTTTGTAACTAACCCTATAATATTTTATCCACATTAAGCATATTTTAGCATATCTATATGTAATACGAGTATATTTAATGAAATTTATGCGGTAACAAAATGTTTAGAGAAGGAGCAAGGTGGTACTTTGCGGAGAAAGATTCGTTACATTAACAAGCATTGTTGTTATACTCTGAAAGTTGAATGCTAGTCTGATATGCGAACTTAAAGTAAACATTTGATGTTTTGCACTCATATGACTTTCTCTACTCTTGTACTAACCATTCTTACAAACTCTTATTCCTTTATCTTCTTCGTGATAGTTGAGATAAACGTTTGTACAAATTATTGCTTATTTCCATGTAGGTACAATGGGAATATTAGAATACAGGCTTTGAGCGATAGTCAAATCTTTTAAAGCTTTGAGATCCCGTTCTCCTTGCAAGCTTAACATATAAAAAAATCTGATGTGTTGCACTCACATGACTTTCTCTAATCTTGTACTAACCATTCTTACAAACTCTTATTCCTTTATCTTCTTCGTGTTAGTTGAGATAAACGTTTGTACAAATTATTGCTTATTTCCATGTAGGTACAATGGGAATATTAGAATACAGGCTTTGAGCGATAGTCAAATCTTTTAAAGCTTTGAGATCCCGTTCTCCTTGCAAGCTTAACATATAAAAAAATCTGATGTGTTGCACTCACATGACTTTCTCTAATCTTGTACTAACCATTCTTACAAACTCTTATTCCTTTATCTTCTTCGTGTTAGTTGAGATAAACACTTGTACAAATTATTTTATTGTTTATTTCCTTATAGGTGCAATGGAAATGTTAGAATACAGTAGGCTTCGTGCGATAGTCAAATCTTTTAAAGCTTTGAGATCCCGTTCTCTTTGCACACTTAACATACAAATGAACAACGATGTTCCATTTCACGAAAGTATTAAGTTTTCCGAAACTGACACACATAACAAGGAAAATCTCCGAAATGGTTCACCCTACAAGATAATTTATTCAGACATATATTGTGTATTTTTTTGTATAGTATGATTTGGTCTATCTCTAACGGTTTACCAGTTATGCAAAAGTCGTCCAGATTAGATACGACTACAGGGACTATAGCCAGAAAATTCAAGATATACATTTCATTTGTCATAAAAATATCTCAAACATATGGCGTTTCAATCAAAATCGTTAGAGCCATTTTCAAGAAAATCAAAATTTTGGAAAAAGTTTCCATGTTAAGGGTAGTTTAGGGTGTTGCTATTTTCTTCAAAATCTTCGAGTCGAATCCTTAAAAGGATTAAGCTTAAATACCAACATTGGTTTTTAACGGACTTTCCGTTTTTGAGTTATGCTGCCCAAAGACAGACACACAGACTGACACACACACACGCGCGCACACACACACGCGCACACTGACCTTTTCCTTTTTTCGGATTCAAGGGGTCTCAAAACATTCAATTCCGGTGAAATCTCGATATCGAATTTTTGGGTGGACTATAATACTTCCCCTACTTACCAGTAGAGAAAGTTAAAATGAACAACGATGTTCCATTTCACGAGAGTTTTCCTAAACACACACATAACAAGGAATATCTCGGAAATGGTTCACCCTGCAAGAAAATTTATTCAGACATAAATTGTGTATTTTAGCAAGATCTACATTTTAGTGTAGTATTGTCGCCCATCGCATTATTGTCGGCACTACCGCAAAGGAGCCGAAGGGAAGAGACAGAGAATGGCCGCATTGTTGGGGCGCTTGCCGAAGGAGGAAAAGGGATAGATGGATGAATGGAGTTTAGGGGCCCGTCGACAACTAGGTCATTTGGGCCCTAGGTCAGAAAATATAAAATCTAAAACTCGCCTAAAAACTGAAGTTTAAAATGGCAACTAAAAACGCAGACAGATAAAAACACCGAACGGCACATGAGTGCGCTAAGTTAAAACTTGGTAAAACCATTCATTAAAATGTGTAAAAGATCGAAGCTAAAACACATTAAAACTAAGCACTTAAAACACTAAAACGTAAAACACAAAAACCTATGTTAAAATGCTAAAAAAAAAATTTCACACACTAAAAACACGTTATACTTGCTTTGCGAACCCAATTTGTGCAACGAACCGCAGCGCCTTACAGGCAGACACAGGGTCGTCACCCAAAATTGAGGCAAGCGTACACCCCAGGCCAACCGACTGGCGCTCACGAGCGTATTGCGGACAGTCTATAAGGATATGGGCCACAGAAAGTTGGATGTTGCACGTAGGGCAGACAGGCGCAGGGTCGCCACGCAAATGGAACCCATGTGTCGCCCGTGTGTGACCTATCCTCAGGCGGGTGAGGATAACTTCAGCCCGCCTGGAGTACCTGCAGGATGTCATCCAGGGATCTATGCTGTCTTTAATGGTCCGCAATTGAGAGCCAGAGAATTCCTTCCATGACTGCTACCAGATCGATAAAAGATGTCGACGGAAATGGCGCTGCACATCGACATATGGCACACTGTGTGTGGCAACATCCGGCAAACGGCAAGCAGTTTTAGCAGCCGCATCCGCTTTCTCATTGCCGGGTATACCCACGTGGCCTGGGGTCCAGGTAAAAAGCAACTGGTATCCGCGCGAGAGCAGTTGCGAAATGAGAGCCTGTATTTTTAAAACGAATGCTGAGGTGCCGATAAACTGGTCCAAGGACTGAATGGCACTCAGAGAGTCTGAACAAATGATAAAACTGCCGGGAGCTGAGTTAGAAAAAAAAGTAAACAATAAAATATAGCAAACAGCTCGGCAGTAAAAACCGAACTATGGTCCGGAAGTCGGTACTGGTGCGCCTCGTCGTTACACACGAAACTACATCCCGTAGCTCCACCCACCTGGGACCCATCGGTAAAAACCGGGGTGAAAGTCCGGTGGCGGCCCAAAAGTTCGGTGAACAGTTGTCGATACACCGATTGCGGGGTGGAAAGCTTAGCATAGCCTGAGAGCTCCAGGTCGAATTGCGCGCGCCGGAGTTGCCAAGGAGCAGAGCGTCCTAGAGAGAATCGCTCTACAGCAGGCATGCGGAGATCGTGTTTGTCAAGTAGTTCGCGGAACCGAATACCGCTTGGGCGCGATATAGTTGTGTTGCGCAGATAACGGTGAGCAAGGTCGGGACGCAGGACGCATTTAAAAGAAGGATGACCCGGATGGGCTGCCAACCTTGCCACATACAAACACAATAAAATCGAACGACGGACCGACAGTGGTGGTTCTCCAGACTCAGCATACAGACACTCAACTCTACTGGTGCGGAACGCCCCAGTAGCGAGACGGATACCAGCATGGTGTACAGTATCTAAAAGACGAAGTTTAGAGGCGGACGCCGCGCCATAGATAAAACTACCATAGTCTA
This sequence comes from Tenodera sinensis, assembly GCA_030765045.1. Lineage (NCBI taxonomy): Eukaryota > Metazoa > Arthropoda > Insecta > Mantodea > Mantidae > Tenodera > Tenodera sinensis. The sequence goes on along the minus strand of CM060966.1, from coordinate 69,152,770 downwards.
TTTTTGACCGCACCAGTGATCGATACAATCGTAACATAACTGTACGATCACCGCCCCAAGAAACTCCGGATAAAAGGCGGAGTACTCGAAGTGAGCGATCGCAGGAAGCACGTAGTTGGCGAATATGGTACTCCCACGTCAGCTTACTGTCGAAGTGCAGGCCAAGGAACTTGAGGTGCGGGACAAACGGTAGACGTGTGCCACGCAAATAAAAATCAGGAGGAGGGTGTACGCCGCGAACTCGATGGAAGTGGATACACTGAGTTTTCGTAGGTGAGAACTGAAAGCCGGAGCGAAGGGCCCAGTCTGCGATTGATGTTATGGTCAGCTGCAGTTGACGCTCAATGTGCTCGAGATTATAAGAGCGATAGTAAATTGCAAAGTCGTCAACATACAGTGACATCGGGATTCCACTACGAACAACATCAGCGATTCCGTTGATTGCTACGGCGAAGAGCGTGACACTCAGGATGGACCCCTGAGGCACACCGTTCTCCTGAATCTTTTCCTGTGACAGGGTATTACCAATGCGGACACGAAATTTTCGAAGTCGTAAAAAGTTTAAAATGAACAGCGCTAAGTGAACGCGTAAACCGTAACCGTGCAGAGCACGAAGGATTCCATAGCGCCAGGTGGTGTCGTAGGCCTTCTCTAAATCAAAGAAGACACCCACGACATGCTGCTTCAGCAGAAAGGCATTCTGGATGTAAGCCTCTAAGCGTGTCAGATGGTCGACGCTAGAGCGATGGCGACGAAAACCGCACTGAATGTTCGTGAGCAGGTTATGCGTCTCTAGCCACCACACTAAACGAGTGTTAATCATCCGTTCGAAGGTCTTACAAACAACACTCGTTAGGCAAATAGGGCGGTAACTAGAGGGAAGTGTCCTGTCTTTTCCAGGTCGAGGGATAGGGATGACAATACCCACTCGCCAGGAGGACGGAAAGACCTGCTCGTGCCAGATACGATTATAAATACCAAGCAGGAAAGACGAAGCCGAAGGTGGAAGGTGAAGCAGCATTTGTTGATGGATGTCATCTGGACCAGGAGAGGAATCTTTAGCAAGTGACAAAGAGTGCTCTAACTCCGCTACGGTAAAGGGTGCGTTGTACGGTTCAGTACAGTCACTACTAAAAGGAAGAACTATCCGCTCGGCAGATTCCTTGAGAGGTATAAAAGCTCTGTCGTAACTATTCGTTTGGCTAGTAGCAGCAAACGAAGTAGCAAGGGCGTCGGCGATATCCTGTTCGCTGGTGTAATAAGATCCGCTTATGGCAAGGCCGGGAATGATAGTCCGGCGACACTTGCCATACATACGGCGAACAGCAGTCCACACCCTCTGTGCCGGAGTGCGACGAGACAGAGAAGAGACAAAAGTTTCCCACGATGTGCGTTTTGCACAGCGGAGGACAAATCGAGCCCTGGCACGAGAACGCTTAAAAGCTATCAAGTTCTCCTCCGTAGGATGTGAACTGAAGACACGCAGAGCACGCTTCCTTGCTTTAATAGCCAAACTGCATTCCTCGGACCACCAAGGCACAGGAACGTGACGAGGTGTAGTAGAACCACGAGGAATGCTGGAATTCGCTGCGAGCAGGACAGAACAAGTAAAATACTCCACCAGTTCATCGATGGTGGGGAAGACATCGTTGTGAAGGTGAATGAGGGAACGAAATTTCCCCCAGTCAGCCTTGGAAATAATCCAGTGAGGATATCGTGTTGGCACAGGATGGAGAATAGATATGTGAATGCTAATGGGAAAATGATCACTGCCAAAGAGGTCGCTGAGCACCGACCAATCAAGGAGTGACGGGCTACAGAAGCTCACGTCTAAAGCGGAGTAGGTACCGTAGGCAGATGATAAAAAGTTAGGGGCACCAGTGTTTAATAGAAGTAGGCCGGACATGTCACAAACGTCTGCTACAAGGCAACCACGAGCATCGTCAGTGTCGGAGCCCCACAAGGTGTTTTTGGCATTCAGATCGCCTAGAAGAAGAAACGGTGGCGGAATCTGTGCCAAGAGAGCCCGAAGTTCGTTCTCGTGTACGACACTGACCGGTGGCAGATAGACATTACAGATAGAGAAAGAAAGGCTCTGCAGCTGTACACGTACCGCTACAGCTTGGAGCGGCGTGTTTAGTGGTATGCTGGTGGCAGGGATGGTATTCGCCACCAGAATAGCAACACCACCGCTTGCCCGTCGATCAGCTGCAGAATCATGTCTAAAGGCCACAAATCCACGAAGATAGAGTGCGTGATGAGGTTGCAGATAGGTTTCCTGTAGACAGACGATAGATGGACAGCGTTGAGAAATTAGATGCTGTATGTCCGGAACACGTGCCCGGAACCCATTAACATTCCACTGGATTATTTCCATAGTGAAAAAGGATTAATGGCTAGTCTTCATCTTTTTCTTCTTTTTCACCTTGGCTGACTTAGGTCTAACTATGTGGAAGTCGCCGTCCTCTGGCGATTCCTCGGAGGTGTGCGAGGCAGAGGATCCCCTACGACTCGCAGAGCGAGAGCGGGATCTCTGAGAGGACGTGAGACTACTTGCGCGAACTTTATGTCGCGAACGACTTCCATCGATAGGATCCTTACCGCTTCCTAACGGCTTGGAAACTGTGGTCTGCACGGCGGAAGATGTTTTAGACACTGCACTTTTTCGACTAACTGTTGGGGTGCTCTCTGGAAGGTCAGTCTGTGTCGAGGCATTTGCAACGGTGACATGTTGCAAGCCGACAGTAGCAACAGGAGGGCGCCGAGCTGCCGACGAATAAGCTAAGGTGGTGGCAGGCTTCAGTTGTTCGAAACGCCGACGCGCTTCTATAAATGTCAGGTGCTCCTTTACCCGCAACTCCTGAATACTCTTTTCGTCCAAGAACTTAGGACACTGACGTGAGCTAGATGGATGGTTACCCCCACAGTTCACACAGCATGGGTCTCGAGTGCAAGCCGTGTCTTCGTGTGCCGGTAAGCCGCAACGTTCACAAGCTGCAGGATGGTTACACGAGGTCCTAGTATGCCCGAATCTCTGACACTAAAAACAGCGCATGGGATTCGGGACATACGGTCGTACTGCAGCACGCTCGTAGCCACAGTAGATGTATTCTGGCAGCTGAGTGCCCTTAAACGTAAGGAATACTGTACGTAAGGCACACTCTTTCCCATCCTGTTTCCGAGTTAATCGGTATGCTTGGCAGACTCGCTGATCAGAGAGGCAGGTGACAATTTCTTCGTTGGAGAGATCGTCGAGGCTGGAAGTGGTTACTACTCCTCTACACGAGTTGAGGGTCTTATGTGGGGCTACCCGGATAGGGTAGGAGCCCAACAAACTCGCCTTCAACAGCTTCTGCGACTGATCTCCATTCATCACCTCGATCAATAACGTGCCATCTCTAAGTCTGGTTGCGTTTTTAACCGGGCCACAGATCCTATCGACTTCCTTTTTAATATAGAACGGGCCAATGTCCTTCATCGTCTTTCCTTCACATTGCAAGGTCAGCACCAAAAAACTGTCAATGAGGGAGGGTTTGCGCGGAGACATGATTATTTGGACCCCCATCCGGAACCGTCGGCGTCAGCCTGCCATCCGGGGGTCAAAGGATAAAAGACACCAAAATCTCCACGGTCTGTGCCGCCATGGAGACCCCTCCATGACTGACCTCAAGGCGTACTTCAGAGGAGCTACCCTCCAATCTCCACTGCTTGTCCGCATGGGTAAACCGTTCACCACGTGACACCCCGGTTTTATGCCCCCACCACAGGAATAACCGCCTGTGGCTCCCCGCTTTAGCACACGCTGCCTCAACGGAGTCAGCGTGGATTCAGGGGACTTCGGGTTGATTACACCGGGGCTCCGTCAGCGGTAACACGTCCGGCCGGTGATACTAACCCGACGGCACGCGGCCGTCGGGAGATTAACACCGGCCGTGCCCTCAAGGAGCTACGTGGGTGTACATGACGTGTGGACGGGCTCCGCACCTAAGGCTACACATGGGGGCAGTGTGAAGGGTCCGCACAACCTTCGCACCTGAGACCTCCGAAGAGCACACAAGTCGGGGGCCGCGCTGAAAACCGTGCGACAGGACCACGGAGATAGGAAAGATCCCTTCTGGTGAGACACGAGTTATAAAACTAAAGCCTTACTAACTAATAATCGGAATAAACCTAGAAGAGGAAGAGGGTGATATAAAAGCAACATAAATCGCTGCACGTGGCACAGTTAATGTATATGGAGGGGGTGAAATGATGGTGCGCAGCTCGGGGCCCCGGGCGCGCCAAACCCGGACCTACCGTAGTAGGTTCCCCTGGGGGAGTTTGATTTTGGAGTCCTCTTCTCCTAGATGAGTCGTCGACCAAGACTAACGAGCCTCATCTACCCGTTGGAATGTTCTTAGCTTCCCCTCACCTCTTGCCTACCAGTGGTCACAAAGACACACTTAGTAGGCCGTGTGGATCAGGTACTGAGCCCCTCCGCCACGGCAAGGCGACACTCCTTCGGAGGGGGGAAAGGGATAGAGACTTCTGGAATGTTCTGCTTTGTCTTTCACCGCAATAATAACTGAACTTTCCTGAAGTTTCCAGAATAGTGCCTGGGAGATATAAATAGCGGTAAAGTGTGAGAAGGGACAGTTTTTGTGTTACAAATTCGGAGCCGTGCTGTTGGTGAATCGGAAAAGACTTTCTTGCTGTTGCAACGAGTGTACAAAGTTACTGTTTACGGAAATAAAAGTGTTTCTTTATCTCGACTACATCTGTCTTCTTTACTTTACACCCACCAAAGTCACAGTATGATTTGGTCTATCTCTAACGGTTTACCAGTCGTCCAGAGTAAACACGACTACAGGAGCTATAGCCAGAAAATCTAGGGTATACATTTCATTTGTCATAAAAATATCTCTCAAACATATGACATTTGAATCAAAATCGTTTTTAACCAACTTTTCGTTTTTGAGTTATGCTGTCCACAGACTGACAGACAGACAGACAGACACACACACACACACACACACACACACACACACACACACACACACACACACACACACACACACACGGACATTTTTCTAAAAATGCCTTTTTTGTGCTCAGGGTGTCTCGAAACATATATTTCCGGTGAAATCTAGACATCGAATTTTTGGGTGGAATACAATACTTCCTCCTACTTACCAGTAGAGAAAGTAAATATGAGTGAAGAAGGCTATTTTCACAGTTCATCAATAAAAAGTCAAAAAGCAGTCCAAGATATTAATAGGATTCCAACAAGGTCCAGGAAACTTTATGTACTTATAGGAAATTCAATGACTGGTATTTGGGTAATGAAGCAGACGTAAACGAAAACAATACGTCTGATAACAGATAAAATGTGCCTCTAATAAGTATTACTAATTGTAATGGATATAATATTACAAGAAGTATCGATTAGGGGAGAAAGTTTTTGCTTTAATGCATATTATTATCATCAACGACGGTTAGGTCGTTCGCCTATCACTAAGGCATGTGGTATTCGTGATGGATGAAGCGGTGTCTGGGTGGGTTGTCTCCGGGTTCCCCGGTTTCCCCCGCCACTGATCCCACCAACTGCTCCATCGTCACCTTTCCAATCATCCATTTTGTCTGCAATTCATATCACCCCCTCACTCTCATCTGGTGCTGGGCTGACCTCTCGCTTCCAGGTCTTCACTCTGCCCGGTCCATAGGTTCCTTTGCTCCCCAACTAGCATCATGACCCTAGGCACAAACTTGTAAGCCCTAGGAGGTGTCGAACCTCCATACGGGGAGAGTAATCAGATGAAGAAGGAGAAGCATAGTATTGTCAAGAAAAATAAGATAGTTGATCATCGATAAAGTGTATTTTATGATTTGTTGAACCTGTGTGTTATGTTTTGATAGTTTTGTGTTTTCTTTGAATATATACTAGAGCCTTTTCGCTTAGTAACCACCAACTAAAGCACCACGATGGTGCTGGAGGTGCTGGTGGTGCTGGTGGTGATGATGGTGGTGGCGGTGGCCGTGGCGGTGGTGGTGGTTTTGGTGGTGGTGGTGGTGATGGTGCTGATGGTGGCGGTGGCCGTGGCGGTGGTGGTGGCGGTGGCGGTGGTCGTGGCGGTGGTGGTGGCGGTGACCGTGGCGGTGGTGGTGGTGGCGGTGGCGGTGGCCGTGGCGGTGGTGGTGGTGGCGGTGGCGGTGGTGGTGGTGGAGTAGAGAGAGAAATCACCCATCGACATGGAGTTTTTGGGTGGAATACAATACTTCCTCTACTATTTTATACGTAGTAGAGAAGGTAAAATGACTGGCTCGCACGCTCCGCAAGCTTTTATACTAGCGATGATTTACCTTTTCTGGAACTTCCCGGCAGCCAGAAGAATCACGAAGGTTTTAGGAAATCCTTTGTAATACCGCTGATTGCTGTCACGTGTTTGCTCGCATGAGTGTGGGACAGCTTGAACCTGTGCGTTCCTTTGATGTGCACCGCGTCGGTGTCACAATATATAACATAACCTGATATTTCATAATCTGCCTAGAATCTTCACGATATTACAAACTTCAGCAAAAGACGGCAGCATATCTACATAAAGTAATCTTAGGCGAATCTCGCCCTGCCTAGAATTTAAGAACTCCAAAAGACTGTAAAGTGTAATTCAATTAAAGCCTTTCATAGACACATTATAGTAATGAGAAATCATAAACAGGTCTTCAATTAGTGTAGGTATAAACGTTAAACAGACCGCCTCCGTAGCGCAGTTGGTAGCGCACTTGTCTCTGGCGTGGAGGACCCGGGTTCGATCCCCGGTACCAGCATGAGGATGTTTCCCCCGCTGGGAGGTCTGGCACGGGATGCACTCAGTTTCGTTAGGTCCCGGGGGAACCAATTCAGGAGCAACTTGATGGAGAAGTAGCGACCCCAGGTCGAGAAGGCCGCATAACTGGCCGGGAGGGCTCGGGGCGCTGACCACGTCCCACCCTCCAGTACTGCGCCCCACCAATGACGTCTATAGTGGGCAGAGGTGGGGGACGCAGCGGCTGAGTGGCAAGCCTTGGCCTTTCATGGGCTGTTGCACTGGGGTTTAGTTTAGCTTATAGAACGTTAAACAAGGGAGAGATATCCTACCGCAAATTCCCCAACACTTCGTCGCTGTACTAACTTGCTGCACTACCGCTAAAGTCCGCTACACCAAACCTCAAAGGAAAATAAAATGTTTGCGCTGGAAAAGTGGCTTCTATGTTGTCTAATAATGGTCAGCGTAGTTCTGTGTTAACTGTCATCTCAGCCTTCTCCCCTATACACAGTAAACCAAGTGTCTACAAATGTAGCGATATGACAATCAGCAAACAACGTATTATCTAGTGTCAGTTTCTTCGTTGTCGTTATCAGCATCAGCAGCGAGTGCCACTTACATAAAATAATCGTAAGTGTCACGTTCACAAAAGCTACTCTACTCACTATTGTGCAACATATTTTAAAACGCTTATTATCCTAGGTATTTCTTGTTAAACCAGATAAATTTTCAATTTACGTTTACATATTTCATTGTACGGTACAATGAAAGGTTTTCAAGGTCCTATCATTATGTGATGCAAAAGTCACTATGCAAAAAGTCACATGCTATAACTTGCATGTTTTAATCAGATCTACATTTGTATGTACCAAGATTTTATATATCTCTTACGGATTGCCAGTTGTTCAAAAGTCATTCATAGTGAAAAGGATTTCTTCGGCTATCCCAAAAATCTCAAGATATACAATTATTTGTTTTAAAAATAATTTAAACAAATGGCAATTTAATAAAATTCTTTAGGGCCATTATTAAGAAAGTTAATTTTGAGGTAGGGATTTCTGTAATTTTGTGTTAAGATGCCATTCATATAGGTACTTAAAGCACATTATGCAACCAGATTATAATGGTAGTAATTAAGATATGAGTACGCTTATTTTTGTATAAGTGTCTTAATTGCCATTATAGTCAAGTTCGATACGACTATTTATGCTCGAGCATGTATCTAACTTGAAAGTATTTATAAATTATGTTTAATATTCGTCACATTGCACACTGTGCGATTTTGCAATCTAAGCGGCCAAAATTCAATAAATCATTTTTTAACGCAGGAATATGGTGGTGGGTTATTTTATTGTACACTCTTAAAGTATCTTGTGGTGCTTTTCTTAAATCAATTTGAGCAAGGCATCTGATTTATATCTTGCTATAAACAGTAGTATCTTGTTAGTGGCTCCGAACCACTGCAAAATAGCGATAGAGAACATCATTTTCTCGCAATGAGTGGTTAACTGAGGTGGTATTTTTTGTGTGTTCCAGCTATGGAAGTTGAAGCCAAAGGTATAAACTTTAAACTTATTCTATCGTTACCGACATAATATGGCAAAATTTACCTGTGTGCTGTTCTAAATATTACACCGTATTTTGCTTTTAAATTTGTTTTCTTTATTTAAACAGAGCTTAGAGAAATTGTCATAAAACGCTATCTCTGGAATTTTTACATACTATTTCTACATGTCTCAAGAACATGCATGCAACAGGTTTCGCTGCTACGTTTGCTCCATTTTGAGTTATTCATCTCTTTTTTCAGTTGCGCGGTGCACGATTTCTCGGAGAGAATTTTTTGACATCTGGCTCAAATCCAACAAGAGCAAAGGGGATATTCTTTCTAATTATGTTCTAAAGAAAACTGCTATTGAAGATCCCTCAGAATCTTTAACTGTTAGTATGAAAAACATGTTACACTTGTTCTGTTTGAATGTAAAGGTTCGCTGGTCAATAACCGTGAGTCAAATTTGTGGAAAACAACTCTGATTGGCTTGACCCATCTCTGCATCCTCTTCATCGCTTGTTTAAGAGATGGGCCTTGGTTCACTTCTCATTTTTATATTGTTGTTGCTCTTCTTGGTGACGCAGTGGACAGCTCTATGACTAGATCATCTGCATCTCTTTCCCGACCATCGACCGGGTTTGATTCCCGGCAGGAGATAGGAATTTTTCTCCAGCCAAGATTATTCCTCATCCTTCCCTGAGTCTGGAAGTATGAATGAAAATGTGAATGTGTGTGAATTCAATTAATAAAACAACGAAGACCGACCTGCGAGTTTGGTTGTGTGTGGAGTTCACAACCGAACTTGCGACAGCATGCAACCAGTACGTTTCGCGTGGCCCACGACGTTGCCATATTCCGCGTAGAAATTAAACTTTGCATGACACTTTAACATTAAATTGTGGCCAAATACATTCGAATTAAGATAAAAAGGCATTAGAGCATTGTTCACACACTGATTGTGACACAGTTAGTGCAATAATAAATCATTTACATCTATTCGTCAAGAAGCTAGATGGTTCCAAATATTTGACACAATTTTTTTCGGTGAAACGGTTCTTTATTGACAAAAATCGTATTGTACATATTTGTTACACTCGTCGTGTACAATCCCTAGTTAATGTGTCGCAGAAGCAGTGCCTTCCACCCTGTATGTACAAATTCCAGAGATAGCATTTTATAACAATTTTTCTATGCTGTTTAAATAAAGAAAACTAGAAATTTAAAAGCAAAACACGGTGTAATATTTAGAACAGCACACACGTAAATTTCGTCATAATATGGGTGTGACGATAGCATAAATTTAAAGTTCATATCTATAGCTTCAACTTCCATAGCTAGAGCACACCAAAAAATACCACCTCAGTTAACCACTCACTGCGACAAACTGGTAATTCCTATCGCTGTTTTGCAGTGGTTCGGAGCCACTAACAAGATACTGCTGTCTATGGCAAGATATAAATCAAATGCCTTGCTCAAATTGATTAAGAAACGCGCCACAAGATACCGTAGGGTATCTACATTCCTGCCTTAAAAATGCTTTTTTTTTTTTTTTTTTGGTTTAATTTTAGCCGCCTAGATTGAAAAATCCCGCATTTGGGTCATATCCTTAGCACGGTGATAGCGCTGCTGCTTATGAAGCGGAAGACCCGAGTTCAATTCCCGGTACCGGCGTGGGAAATTTCTCCCGCTGAGAGACCTGGTCTAGGGTGCACTCAGCCTCGTTAGGTCTCTGAGGGGCCTATTGAGATACTTGATTAAAGAAGTAGCGACCTCTGGTGGCAAAGACCGCATAACAGGTGGGGGGGGGGGGGCGCTGACTGCGTCCCGCCCTCCAGTACTCCACCACACTCAGTACTCACCTCTACCGAGTAGAGGTGGGAGTGCAGCGGTCGGGTTGTAGTGCTTGGCCCGGAAAGGGCTATTGCGGCGGGATTTAGGTTTTTGTTTTAAGTACTGTCACGTTGGCTAGCAACCCAAAAGAGTAACTTCCCCTATACAACACAAACACAAACAACTTTAGAAAGCCGCCACAGCTGATTTATCAATTTATTTATAGTTAATATTTCTAAAATGCTCTTTTATTCTGGTTTCTAAATGACGTTTAGTTTTACCAATATAAACCCCATCGCAATTCAAACAGCTATGGCGGGTCATTTTTGGTCATTTAATCGTGAAATAAATCCAGATCTTAAATTATTAAAACAATTAAATTGACCTATAGATTTAATAATTTGGGAAACTATATTCATTTAAAAAAAACAAGAACCGCTTTAAGAATTTTGATTTACTACCAATATTTATTTATACATTTTTGTTTTCAGAGCTTGCTGACAAATAGATCTGAGGTCTATGCCATTTTATACATCAAAGACTCTATGTATACTTTTAGTTAATCTTTTGTTTTTCTATTGTTATTCCAAAACTTGTGTACTTGGCTGGTAATAAACACGTTGTGTAGCATTACTATTGAATTTATTGAATGCATCCTGAGCCACAAATTGGTGACGCCGACGTGATCCTGTAGTAGGTATTCAATATATTTTTATATTGAACGAATCACGATATCAACACAACATACGCTAACTCTACCTCTCCATTGTAATTATAGTTCGTGTACCTAACCAAAATCTCATGGCGACTGACGATCAAGCAGTGATAAACCATATTTCGGTGAAGCCACCACCCTTTTGGACAGAAAATCCGGTGCTTTGGTTCGCTCAACTAGAGATCCAACTTATTCTCGCCAACGTAACAGCCGATAATACAAAATATAGTCATGTGGTGGGTTTAACGGAAAAATTAGCCACAGAGGTACAGGACATTTTATCGTCACCGGCAGCCACTGACAAATATGGCACGATTAAAAAAGCATTAATCGAACGCTTGTCACTATCCTAGGCAAAAAAGACTCGAAAAACTGCTTCGAACTGTAGAACTTGGTGACCGTACTCCGTCCCAATTACTCCGCCGTCTGAAAACAGCCGGTACGACAATAGCAGAAGACGTGTTAAAATGTATCTGGATGTCCCGCCTACTCTCTGATGTTCAGAAAATTCTAACGGTTTCAGAAGGCAACCTCGATGCATTGGCCACAATTTCCGATAGATTACCCGTCAACACCGAGTTCCTCGATAATGGCAACAGCGCCTGAGACCGCAACTATTGCGTCTTTACAACTCCAAATCAATGAACTGACAAATTCGGTAACCAAAATGGCGACACGAAATTCTCACTCCAGCCGTTCGCCTTCCCGACATCGTTCTTCACATCGCCATCGCTCTCCAAGACCGAATTCGACTAGTACAGATATTTGTTTGTATGAGAGAAAATTCGGACCTAAGGCTCAGAAATATCGTCCGCCATGCAACCAGAGAAACAATTCCGGGAGTCAGTAGCGACGGTAACTGATCCCATCCAAGTGAACCGCCGTCTTTTCATGACCGACCAAACATCTTAAGTGGACTTCCTCATAAACACAGGAGCTGATATTTCTGTCTTTCCTGTAGCCCGCCTTCCTCATCACCGCGCAGAAGAGTATTAACTTTTCGCAGCAAACGGGACAGCTATTAAGACTTACGGCCATACAATCCTAAAACTCGATCTTTCTCTACAATCGCCATATGATGGCCCCTTCAAAGTAATAAATTGTCATAACAAGACCTTTGACATTGAAATCCGTGGCATGCGAACAACTGTTTCTCTAGATCGCCTGAAACCTGCCTTCGTTGCTGACCCTGACGACTCCACAACAATAGCCACCCCAACAAATCCTACTGCACTACAACCAAAAGTGACAGACCCTATTCACCGGAGTACATCACCTCCATCTGTGGTAACTCGTTCTGGACGACGTGTTCGTTTCAACAAGAAGTACTCTAGTTGAACACTCGTGGGGGAGTACTGAGGTATATGCCATTTTATACATCAAAGACTCTATGTATACTTTTAGTTAATCTTTTGATTTTCTATTGTTATTCCAAAACTTGTGTACTTGACTGGTAATAAATACGTTGTGTAGTATTACTATTGAATTTATTGAATGCATCCTGAGCCACAGATCTTTTAAGATGAGCATCAGTAACAATGGTAACTTGTTTGGATAGTTAGAGAATAAGTTGGATGCAACTTGAAACTAGTCAGCATTATACCACCTTGCAATATTAATAAGTGGAGCTTTTAGTTTCTAATTTGTTCTTAATTTACCAGATTCTGTTGCTTCACTGTTATTAGCTTTAATTTTTTCTTAATTAACTGTATAATATGTTCCCCTCGCACTAGTAATGCGTGTTCTGCGACTGCAGACGTTTCTGTTTGTCCCAAAAGGCAACACCTTTGGAGTTCCATAATGCTGTGTTTACCATACACAGAGCCACATGAGCGCGGAACTCTGTAAACACCCGCAGAAGAGAGTGGTTCTTTTGGATATTTTGCTGAATGTAGCATGTTCTGCATTTGTTGTGTGGGTTTGTAATTGGCGTGAACGCCATGTTTTCTGAAAACTTTCCCAGTACCATCAGTAATACCTACGGCGTATGGCAGATATGCTTTAATCTTCTCTTTAAGGTACATTTGTTTCGATGTAGACCGGGGCTTCCATCTGTGGCATAAGGCACGTTTAACTTCCGGCTGGTGTAACCACTGGCCTGCAGAGCACTATTAATGTGACAAAGTTCCAGGGGGAGTAGTTGTGGTTGGCATATGCGGTTGGCACATGCTAAGCGTATAAAACCTGTGAAACTAAACGGCTTCACATCAGTGGTCGCCAAGGCTACCAAAGTACTACGGTCACACCACTGAAGATGTTCGACGCAGCTTCGAACGAAATGTTTGGAAGAAGAATTTACAGTAGACCACGGCCAAGTCCTAATATTATGTTCTATTTTATGATACCGACCGTGAAAGCTTACACAATTTGATCAAAATAGCAATTCCTCAAATACTTTCCCGATATCCACATGTACAGCTGGGACCGTCATACTGCACATAGCGTGAAACTGGTGTTAAACTCTAGATGAGTTCCTTTAAGTTAAACTTCAGTTAAACTAAGGATTAGCGTTTATAAAACTGAAGAAACTCTTAATCTATAGTTTAAACTTCCTGGGGTTTAAACCTCTAATGCCAGCACGTAGTAATTTTTTCCAGCAATTTTCCAGCCTTTATAGGTTGTTTTACCTGAATAAACATTTTATGTAATTGAATCATGTCTAGAAACGTTCAACCTGAAGCATTCGTAAGAAGATGGTAAGAGAGTGGGTAGAGAAAATCGCGTGAAACTAACATGAGATTTTTTCGACTCTGGATATATTGTTAGTGTCCCCCTAGATCGTTATTCCACACACGTTCCAAATGAAATACGTGGGGATAATGTGATGTACACGTGCTTCGTCCAATTTCCTGAAACGTCACTTATCGCACGCTCTACATACGACTAACGGATCATCAGTTGAAGCTCTTACGTGCATCCTGATTAAGGGAAAATTTGATACGGGCCAATAATAAGCTGGGATTTGTCATACTCTGAATGACGTAATAATGGCGACATAAAACAGGTGTGTGAGAGCAGTTAACTCGATTAGCCTTGATGCTGTCCCAAATGTCATTTACCTTCGTACTTCCAGTTAATTGCAATCTCATTCCCCTGTACCCCTCCCCCACCTCTCTCTCTCTCTCTCTCTCTCTCTCTCTCTCTCTCTCTCTTTCCCTGCTAGATTCGCGTGTGCGTGTGTAATAACAGAAAACGAGGAAAACGCAATAAAGATATCTATAATAAAACACGGAATTATTGGTAAAAAGGAAAATAAAGCATTCCCGACGCGAGTGTGCTCTGCTTATATTCAGACAAACATCAAATCCAGTACTTCCCATCGGTCTTTTCGGGGCGTGCTGTAACACAAGCGTATAACAATGACAACTGACTAGTTTAACCAAATGTCATAGGAGAGTGACGGTTTCCTTGGTTAGTGCGCCAGCGCTCTAAGCCGACCAGATTTTACAATTGATGACCAGATATAAGGCTGCTAAATATCGTTGAGATTTCAGGAGAATACGCAAAGAAGCGACGGGTCAGTGGAGGTAAGGAAAGTTCTTCACTTTTCTGCAGTGACGTGGCGGCGGCGGCAACGGCAGTAGTAATGGCGGAGGTAGTAGCAGCAGTAGCAGTAGCAGTGGCGGAGGTACCAGTGGCAGCGGCGGAGGTAGCAGTGGCAGTGGTGGAGGTAGCAGTAGCAGTAGCAGTGATAGTGGCGGAGGTAGCAGTAGCAGTGGCGGAGGTAGCAGTAGCAGTGGCGGAGGTAGCGGTAGCCTTAGCGGTAACAGTATCAGTGGCGGAGGTAGCAGTAGCCTTAGCGGTAACAGTAACAGTGGCGGAGGTAGCAGCGGTAGTAGTAACAACGGCGGAGATAGCAGTAGCAGTGGCGGAGGTAGCAGTGGTAGCAGTAGCAGTGGCGGAGGTAGCAGTAGCCTTAGCGTAACAGTATCAGTGGCGGAGGTAGCAGTGGTAGCAGTAACAACGGCGGAGGTAGCAGTAACAGCGGCGGAGGTAGCAGTAGCAGTGGCGGAGATAGCAGTAGCAGTGACGGAGGTAGCAGTAGCCTTAGCCAAACAGTATCAGTGGCGGAGGTAGCAGTAGAAGTGGCGGAGGTAGCAGTAGCCTTAGCCAAACAGTATCAGTGGCGGAGGTAGCAGTAGAAGTGGCGGAGGTAGCAGCAGTGGCGGAGATAGCAGTAGCAGTGACGGAGGTAGCAGTAGCCTTAGCCAAACAGTATCAGTGGCGGAGGTAGCAGTAGCAGTGGCGGAGATAGCAGTAGCAGTAGCGGAGGTAGCAGCAGTAGCAATAGCAGCAGCAGTGGCAGTGGCGGAGGTAGCAGTAGCCTTAGCCAAACAGTATCAGTGGCGGAGGTAGCAGCAGTAGCAGTAACAACGGCTTAGGTAGCAGTAGCAGTGGAGGAGGTAGCAGTAGTAGTGGCGGAGGTAGCAGTAGTAGTGGCGGAGGTAGCAGTAGTAGTGGCGGAGGTAACAGTAGTAGTGGCGGAGGTAACAGTAGTAGTGGCGGAGATAACAGTAGCAGTGGCGGAGGTAGCAGTAGCAGTGACGGAGGTAGCAGTAGCCTTAGCGATAATAGTAACAGTGTCGGAGGTAGCAGAGGTAGTAGTAACAGCGGCGGAGATAGCAGTAGCCTTAGCGATAATAGTAACAGTGTCGGAGGTAGCAGAGGTAGTAGTAACAGCGGCGGAGGTAGCAGTAGCAGTGGCGGAGGTAGCAGTAGCAGTAGCAGTGACGGAGGTAGCAGTAGCAGTATCAGTGGTGGAGGTAGCAGTAGCCTTAGCGGTAACACTATCAGTGGCGGAGGTAGCAGTAGCAGTAGCAGAGGCGGAGGTAGCAGTAGCAGTGACGGAGGTAGCAGTAGCCTTAGCGGTAACAGTATCAGTGGCGGAGGTAGCAGTAGCAGAGGCGGAGGTAGCAGTAGCAGTGACGGAGGTAGCAGTAGCCTTGGCGGTAACACTATCAGTGGCGGAGGTAGCAGTAGCAGAGGCGGAGGTAGCAGTAGCAGTGACGGAGGTAGCAGTAGCCTTAGCGGTAACAGTATCAGTGGCGGAGGTAGCAGTAGTAGTGGCGGTGGTAACAGTAGCAGCGGCGGAGGTAGCAGTAATAGTGGAGGAGCTAGCAGTGGCGGTGGTAACAGTAGCAGTGGCGGTGGTAACAGTAGCAGCGGCGGAGCTAGCAGTAATAGTGGAGGAGCTAGCAGTAGCAGTGGCGGAGGTAGCAGTGGCAGCGGCGGAGGTAGCAGTAGCAGTGGCGGAGGTAGCAGTAGCAGTAATAGTGAAGGAGGTAGCAGTAGCAGTGGCGGAGGTAGCAGTAGCAGTAATAGTGGAGGAGCTAGGAGTAGCAGTGGCGGAGATAGCAGTAATAGTGGAGGAGCTAGCAGTAGCAGTGGCGGAGGTAGCAGTAGCAGTAATAGTGGAGGAGCTAGGAGTAGCAGTGGCGGAGATAGCAGTAATAGTGGAGGAGCTAGCAGTAGCAGTGGCGGAGATAGCAGTAATAGTGAAGGAGGTAGCAGTAGCAGTGGCGGAGGTAGCAGTAGCAGTAATAGTGGAGGAGCTAGGAGTAGCAGTGGCGGAGATAGCAGTAATAGTGGAGGAGCTAGCAGTAGCAGTGGCGGAGGTAGCAGTAGCAGTAATAGTGGAGGAGCTAGCAGTAGCAGTGGCGGAGGTAGCAGTAGCAGCGGCGGCGGTAGCAGTAGCAGCGGCGGAGGTAGCAGTAGCAGTAATAGTGGAGGAGCTAGCAGTGGCAGTGGTGGAGGTAGCAGTAGCAGTAATAGTGAAGGAGCTAGCAGTAGCAGTGGCGGAGGTAGCAGTAGCAGTAATAGTGGAGGAGCTAGGAGTAGCAGTGGCGGAGATAGCAGTAATAGTGGAGGAGCTAGCAGTAGCAGTGGCGGAGGTAGCAGTAGCAGTAATAGTGGAGGAGCTAGCAGTAGCAGTGGCGGAGGTAGAAGTAGCAGCGGCGGCGGTAGCAGTAGCAGCGGCGGAGGTAGCAGTAGCAGTAATAGTTGAGGAGCTAGCAGTAGCAGCGGCGGAGGTAGCAGTAGCAGTAATGGTTGAGGAGCTAGCAGTAGCAGTGGCGGAGGTAGCAGTATCAGTGGCGGAGGTAGCAGCGGTAGCAGTAGCAGTAATAGTGGAGGAGCTAGCAGTAGCAGCGGCGGAGGTAGCAGTAGCAGTAATAGTTGAGGAGCTAGCAGTAGCAGCGGCGGAGGTAGCAGTAGCAGCGGCGGAGTTAGCAGTAGCAGTAATAGTGGCGGAGCTAGCAGTAGCAGTGGCGGAGGTAGCAGCAGCGGTAACAGTAGCAGTGGCGGAGATAGCAGCAGCAGTAGTAGTGGCAGAGATTTTTTTTAAGCAGGGGAAAAATCTTCAAAAGGCACCTCATTCGGCGAGTTGGGTTTCCACCAACTAAAATATCCCTGCGAGCCGTAGTTGTGTTCCCTTAGAACTACCATGTGGTATTGCTTCAAGGGAAGCGGCTCTAAGTGTTACATTCTCTATGTGTCACTGTTGTACGCTCTGTCCCTAACCTTAATACTTAATAGCTCAGTGATCATCCATTTCGTTTCTCTTTATAAGCATAATGCCTATTGCCATCTGGTTTACAGTCTCCCAGTTTTTATCTGATGCTAACATGTTTGATACAAGGTTCATTGATGTTACTTCCCCTAATAAGTTCTCAAACATATTTCTTTGCCTGTGCCATCTTACACAGGTGAAGAATGTATGCTCTGAAGTATCTCTCTACCCACAGTATAAGGGTATAAGCATTCATTTGTATCTTTAATACTGAAGCGGTGCAAATATGCATTAAGGTACCCATGGCCTATACATATCTGGGATAGGTGAAAGTTCACTTCCAAGTGTTTATGCTGTAACAATGAACTTATATCTGGAATAAGTTGTTTAGTCCAGTTTGAGGTCCCATTGTCACCGTCATCGTCATCATTACCATCATCATCCCATATCTTCTGCCATGTGTCAATTAATTCTTCACTATCTGCTCGATCCACATTGGACTCGATCAGTGGCGGCTCGTGGATTTAACGGTTAGCGTGCTGCATGGTTGTAAATGTACTCACTTTTTTCTGATTATAGTAGTAAATCCGCCCTACGATGTTTCATGTAGGCAAACATGTTGGTGACCTTAGTGTTGAAGTCTTTGATTCTCGAAACTAGATTCTTTTCTACAGAGAGCACGGTGAGTGCCAAGGGTCGGTCCTGCTTATTTGTGTTCCTTAGGAAGCTTTAGTGAAGAAAGGCAACGCTCCGGTTCTGGCGTAGTCATAGGGCTTGTGACGATAATCCTCAGGAGATTTACTATTTCATCAAAAAGCTTCAACCAGATTGTTTGAATAGAGTAATGCCCCACTCCCCTAATGAAATTCTGATCTTTCATAAATGATTGAAAGCTCTGGCTTTAGTTTGTTACTGTTTAGCATGGGATATATCATTACAGCCAAGTCTAAAATATGCTCTGGAAAATCTCTCGAATATTCTTCGAAGTGTTCTGTGTCTAAGAGCTTACAAACATCGAGATGAGATATTGACCCAAACCGGTATTTGGCCTCTATTGTGATATAGCACACCTCTTTAACATCAGCAATTTTGTTGCAACCCCATCGCTCCCGCTTAAACCCATGTTGATCTTCGTCGGTACAGGCAGTATACAACATCTTGCGTAGTCCATCGATCATCTGCACGATGTTTTTCACAGAGTGGCTAAACTTAATGTAATCAGTTTTCCTCATCTGCAGTTCATTGCAGAGGATATTAAGATGACGCATTAAACGGTTAAAGAAATCTAACCAGAACAGAAATTCGCTGTCTGGCAAGTTGTGTCTTGGCCCTCTTGTTCTCTTCCCGTGTCTTTTGAAAAAGAAACCTCAAGTGTAAGAAGACACTCAATAAATGCTTCTCTACTTTCAAAAATACAACTTACTCTCCATGACTTAAAGTTCAATCTAGTGGCAGAACCGGCAGCAATACAACGTTCACATATGTTTGGAGAGCTGACATACGCTGGGCGAGCAAGAGAAAAAAGCAAGGAATTCTGTCAGGATGGAGAAAAACACTTGCTGATTTGTTTTGCGAAGCAGGTTTCTCCATTAAGAGATTTAACTGATGGGCATAACAGTGTGCATAATTTCCAAGAGGATAATGTTCTCTTATTTTAGATTGTACACCATTTATTATTACCCTCATGACAGTGGTGCCATTAAATTTGTATGCAATGATTTTGTTTAGTGTTGACTTGAAATGACTGGTTAGCTCTGTAAGCAGACACTCAGATAATTCTAAGGCAGTCGGTTCATTAGGCTCAGAAACCCCAAAACCTTTCGTAGATGTCACCGTTAAACTCATATCATACACAAGAACCAGCTGCCGATGGTCTGACAGATCTGTAGTGTCATCTGCCTGTAAGGCTACAAATTTTGTCTCCTTCATTCAGTTCATCTTATATTTTGTTGTGGCAGACGTCCTGCATATATTGTAACAATTCATTTTATGCTGTTTTGACATCCATTAAGCATCCGTATTTGTCTCTATGTGATTTTTACAGCACTTTCGACATTAGCTAGTAAGTTAATAAGTCCTAAAAATATTCCAGAATTTCCAGACTCTTTTGTCTCGTCGTGTCCCCTTAATGCAAATACAAATGCACCACACAGCTTAATGCAGTCTATTATTTTCGATAAAATATACCTATTTTGTTCGATTTCGTCCTCGCTATATGAAAAGCTGAGCTGTGCTCCGTTTACTGCATCAGGAGTAGTGAGATTCGGAACGTTACTCAAGCGCTTCTTACTCGATATACGCTTATTTGCATATTCATTTACTGTGCTTTTCAAATGGGAAGGAGATTGTCCTTGAGCGTCTCCAGGAGGGTAACCAATCGGAGTCCTGCTGTGCTGTCACACAGCTTTCCCCTTAAGTGGGGCTTAACGCGCGCCAAGAAATATGAATAGTGGAGCTAATGAGCTTGCAACGCTGTGCATGTAAACGTATCTCATTGGCTGCAGATCAGAATCCTTCCCATTTGAAAAGCACTATAAATGGGCTAGGTCCTTTACACCACTTCTTGACCAGGAATCTTCCGAACAACAGGCAAGGAAAGCAGAAAAGGGCATTTCGAATTTCACAGCCGCATATCCATATATTTCGCAGAAACGTCACTATGGAACGTCTTGTGTAAGTACCAGTAACTTTTCTTTCCTTGGCTGTCTGAACAAGCTAATATCAGGAGTAGGTCTTCTTAGTGTCTTAAAGTGAATTTTTTCTTCAAAGGATCAAGTAGAGAATGAATTCTTTAACAGAGTCCACTGAATTCATTTCCGTGAGTTTTATGTAACACGGGTGCAGGAGACTGCACACGTGCAAGCGAGCTGACCAGCAGAACCTGCGTCACTAACTGCAGCACGGTGCAGTGTTAACTACTACGAAGGCAGAGTAGGCGGAGAAAGGAAGAAGAGGGGCGAACCTATAGCATTGCTATCATACAACGCTCTTCCGTGCTGCTGTGGGCGACGCACGCTGCGTCTGTCCAGCACACTGTGACTCATATTATACATTATCAAAGCTCGTTTACAACTAAAGTGCTGTAAAACATTTAAAGTTGGTTATTTCTGAAATTGTTTAACGTGCTGCAGTACGGTAGCACGTACATAGGAACCGCCCCTGGACTCGATCTTCTTTCTTTGTTCAGCCAGTATAGTTGTCGGTGGTGTTCCTGCAAGTAATAATAATGCGTTTGTATATTTAGTTCTATATGCCCTTATAATCCTTATGGCGGTGCTTCTTTGTACTCTTAAAAGGATATTCTTATATATTTATTTTCTACTACTGTGCCCCAAATGGTAACAGCATAGAGAAAGATAGAAGTCACCACCGAACATAATATACGGCATGAGTATTCCCTTGCTCCTATATTAGGCAACAAACCTGGTAAGATGTGCAACCCTCATTCCTTCTTTTACTGCTGTTTTCCTTACGTATTGACCCATGTTCATATTTGTGTCGAAATATCCATCAAGATATTTTAACACTGTTATGTTGCTTACCGGTATATCATCAACCTGGACTGCAAGCGTTCCTGGTTTAGGGACTCCTTTTAACAGCACCATTTTCGTTTTATGGGGAGCCAAGCAGAGCTTTTTACTAGTTTATCAGTATTTAATGATGCATAATGCTTTATTAGCTTTCTGTTCTATTACTCCTCCTATATCGTTTGTGTCTACTTCCATTCATCGGTCATCGGCGTACCCCTGTGGCATGGATAGCCGCAGTACTCCACTATAGTATGAATGAATGAATTTATTGAATACCAAAGCATATACATGTTGGGTTGCCTATAAACTTGGGCCCCAGCCTCCCTGTTATGGGATAGTCCTCTGCGATTCTCTACATATAATTTTTTACCTTTGCTGTCTATTCCTTGATTGCAGTTAATTAACCTTGTTCAAACCTGTCTGTTTAACTTTCATCTTTTTGATTCACTTATTTTCATCAAATTCTCTTATACTTTGTTTTCCTCCTGACTACTATTTTAGAGTACCCTTTCCATCCCCCTCTCGCCGACTTCACCTCGAGACATCGAGCTGTCAACATGGGAAAGAACCGCGCTAAGAAGAGGACTACACCGGCTACTCCTGCTACACCCGTAGCTAAGAAGCCGAGAAACAACTCCATCAACACTGCCTCAGCTGGCTCGCCCAGCTCGACGCGCTCCGAGGAGAGAACACCTCCAACCCCGGCACTCTCCGAGGAAAGAGCACCTCCATCGCCTGTGGTCGCCGCAAGTATAGTCCTCGGTACTTTCAATGCCGTTGTTGTTGGCGTTCCGCGACACCTCACGACGCACCTTCTCCTGGGCTACGTCACCAAGCTGTGGCTTTCAGTCTCGAAGGCTACACGGATACAGTCCTGGAAGGGAACTACACCGCTCGTGTGCCTTGTCTTTTGGGACAAGGGCCACTACGACGCTGCCCTCTCCAGCGGTCTGGACCTCCTCGGCGAATCCCTATCCCTACGGATAGAACCGAGCCGGAACGACTGGACTTCACCCTGCCGACGCTGCTACCTCTACGGTCACACAGCCGCAAGCTGCACCGCTACACCAAGGTGCCACTATTGTGGTGCCCCCAACGACACCTCCAATTGCGTCCAGCACGACCTCACACCACGACGCCGCTTCTGCGCTTCCTGCTGGGGGCATGATCACTGCACCGGGCAAGCTTGCTGCCCGCTGAGGAAGCAGTCAACACCGGTTTTGCCGAGGGCCGAGGCGGACGCCAGCCAGCGCCAGGTTCGCCTGTTGCAGGGCAGTGAAAACCAGAGCCCGCCTGCTACCCAACAACCAGCCGCCGGACCAGACTACACCTCCGCCATTCCCCAGAAGATCGAGGATGTTCATGCGGAGATGGTTCACATTACAACCAGAATCGCCACCCTGGAGGAAGAGTTGTCCCAATCCAGGAGTGAGCTAGCCGGCCTCTCTGAGAGGATACAGATTCTCTACCCATCCAAGCTCGACCTCAACCGCACAGAGAAGACTCTGGAGCGGAAGATGGAAGAGCACCACCTGTCGCTCCGAAGGCTAGTCAAGGAAGAGCTGGCAGCTCTCATGACTATGCTGGAGGGGCGTCCTCCGCTTGAAGAAATGCCCACACACCACGGGCACACTACACCACCTCCGCCGACGCAGCATCGAGGACGAACGAAGTGACATGTATCACCAAAGAATCCCAACACCTAACATCGTATTTCCTACACTACCACATTGACTTCCCAAGGGCGTAATCAGGGCTTCGGTCATCTTTGCGTCCTTGCACCCAATTTCACCTGGCTTAGGTCCAAGTGACCGACCGATATACCTTCACCCTGAATCCGCAGGTGCTTTAAGCGGTACTGCCGGATATCCTTCCCTGAATTCTCTCGGGTGGAGGTTTTTTAGTGGAGTAGTACCTTCGGGTGAAGCCCACAGTCCCCCTCTGTGCCATCCCAGCGCATGGGGCTCCGTAAATGGATTTTTCCTCCACTTGAAAAGAAAAAAGCTTTCCATCCTAAAATGTATTTTTCCACCTCTTTTTTTCTTATGTTTCCTGATTAATAATTTCCTACACCTCACTTATTCACCTTCTTGTTAGCTCTATATCACTTCCACTACCTTTCCTCACCTAACTTTCGCTTTTTTTAAAATGCCTACTTGACATTAACCGTAAGCTCTTATTTCTATCCCTCCTACCACCCCTGAACACAGTTCACTTGATCACTTGTTCTTCCTTGTCATACGGTGTGGAGCACCATTTTCCTCCCTTTTTTCTTCAGCTTCCTATATATTAATACATGTTCATTACCCGATATCCACATTTTGATCTAATATATTTCCAAATACGAGCTGGACTTTTCTGCTCCCCCTTCTCCCGTTTCAATCTACATAGTGCCGTTTCTCTGTCCTCCCACTCCACCTGGTCATATCCCACTCCTTCTTGTTTACCAGATTTATTTCTGCTTGCCTTTGGAATTGTCCCTTCATTGTTTGAGTAACTTGCACTAACATCTTCGCCTCCATTCACTGTGCCTTGGTCTGCTTGTAACATTTTCAATTCCCCGCAGTCATCTTTTTTCTCCGTCGAATTATTGTCACCAATCATAGCTTATTTCTCTCCCTTCTTCTCTGTCACCTTGTCTCTTGCTTATTTTCCCTGTTTTTCTCTCTGGCAATTGTGCTTGAGTTGATATGTCTTTCCCGTCTCAGCGATTCTTCGAAATGCGATACGGCTGACTTATTAATTTTCTGTTTCCTGACTCGTCACTTCTTATATTTCCGCTACTAGTCTGTTAATTCATTATTTTCCGTTGCAATTTGTCCATCTTCCCATAATTTTAAAATTGTTATGTATATTTCCCCTCGCTTTTTATCTTCTCTTTTCTATTAATTTCTTCATTTGCTACCTTTGGTCATATGATGTCTTTGTTCATAAATATGTTAGTTCCTTTCAGATTTTTTGTCTGTTTCAGTATGTTGTAAGCTCTTATGTAATGTTCAAGTTTATTAGGTTTTCATAATTGCATTAATTAAACGATCTTATCTGTTCATAAAGAGAACCAATTCAATTTTTCCTCTAAGAATCATTGTAGTTCTGAATTGTTTAATTTCTTTAAAGAAATGTTTGCCAACTCCACAGCTTTACATGGGTCTGTTGAAAGAACATAATTCCGACTTTTACTTGCAAGAAATTTTGATGTTAAAGTTGTCTGAATTTTTGACGTGGCTTTCCCTGCAGCATTTTTATTTTTAACTGCCATTTGTAAGGTTACGTGATCTGAAACCTTGCGTTAGAGGGAACCTGTAAGTAAAAATGAATGAGTGAAATGTAATTCACTTTACTTTATTGCATACGAAAAGACATTCAATGCAGAATTATATTAATTTAACAGTATGATAAACTGATAAGTTCTTTAAAATACTTGCATATTTGTCACAGACTTGGCATAGAACAATTTTTCCATTGTTGTTCCTGTAGGATTCCCACCAATCTATTGATGAAGCAAATATATTTTACTGGATTTTTCCTTCGGCATTGAAATACACTTGTTTTGGTTCACTAGCGCTCACAAAATGGTATTTAAGACACAGCTAAGAATTTAAATTTCGGTTCCCGCTTTGTTTTGTCGCCGTGGTCAACAATAATGTACAATAAAGCTGATGTTCAAACTTCAAAGAATATCGCCGATTGAAAACGAAAACAAGGAAATTACCACAAACTGTCCATTGTTGGCAAGCATGTTCCTTCCTTCCTTTTAGGAAATGGTTTAGGCCAGATCGCTTTATTAACCGTTGAGATTCAAAACTGCAGACTCCTACTCGGGATTGTTACTGTTGTGCGAAAAGGCGAATATTTTATGTGCATAGAGATGCTGGCTTTCTATGAAAACATTATCTTCATTTGCAAAAACATGACAATAAATCAGAAACTTGTCATTTTATGGGGTTAAAACTAATATTGTAACATTAAATGGAGAAAAAATGTAATATATGCACCCCATGTGCACATATTAGTGAAATATGCCCTAATCCCGTGAATATGCATTTCGATGTACAAATTTTTAAACACCATCCATTCGGTTTCTTCTATGTCCTTGTACCTATAACAAAATGTATCTATCTAATCTAATATCTTTAAACGAGCAATTCTTGCAAGCGGCTCAAACGATTTGGATTAAATTTTGTATACAGATAAGGTTTTGCTTTTCAAGTTTATCTATATAGATGTCATTCGTGAAAAAACGCGAGTTTACATAAAAATAACATTTTTTATTCCCGCTTCTACAGAGCCATTCTTGTAAATATATTCCCTGTATCTCAGAAACGGCTCTAAATATTTTTTTAAAGTTTTGTATACGTATGAGATTTAGCTTTTTAAGTTTATCTGTATATGTATGCGCCTGCTGAAAAAAACGCGATTTTACACAAAAAATAATATTTTTTTATTCTCTCTTATACAGATCAACTCTTGCATGCAGGTATTATGTGTCTCTTTGAAATGGTTATACAGGTTTTTATCAAATTTTGTGTTCAGTTAAGGTTTTGTTTCTAAAGTTTATTTACATTGATGTTTGGCCTGAAAAAACGCAAATTTATTTAATTTTTTTTTATTTCCCCTTCTGCAAATTATATAATTTTCTGTATGTTTGAAATAGAAATCCTACTTATTACATTCACTCCGTTTTGTCTACTCAAATTCAGGTAACACATTCACATCTCTTTCTCTATTTACTCTTCTGTAAACAATTTCCCATAAAAAAACGTGATTTTACAAAAAAAAAAAAAAAAAAAAAAAAAAAAAAAAAAACATTTTTATCACCTCTTTTAAAATGTCATACCATTTTCTGTATGTTTGAAATGGAAATGCTACATATTTCATTCACACTGTCTTCTCTGCTCACTTTTAGGTAACATATTTACATCTATTTCTCTATTTACTCTTCCATAAACAACTTTCCATAAAAAGCGCGATTTTACACACACACACACACACAAAAAAAAAAAAAAAAAAAAAAAAAAAAAACATTTTTATCCCCGCTTTTAGAATAAGTCATATCATGTTCTGTAAGTTTGAAATAGAAATGTTGTTACATTCACACTGTTTTCTCCACTCACTTTTAGGTAACACATTCACATCTCTTTCTCTACTCACTCACAAATAAGTAATGCAAATTTCTGTCTCTACTCACTCTTCTATAAACAACTTTCCATAAAAAAAATGCGATTTTGCACACAGAAGTCTCACTAAGACCTTGCCGATAATGGTGTGGCACTGAATGATATTTTGTTGGTGGGACCAACTGTACAGGATGACTTATGCTCATTTGATCGTACGGTTTCGCATGCACAAAATAGCCTTCACAGCCAAGGTAGAAAGGATGTACTGACAAGTGAAATTAGATCCCAAACATCAACCATTCCAATGTATATTATGGCGAGACAACCTTCAGAATGAACTAAAGACTTACATTCTTACAACTGTTACTTATGGCACGTCGTCGGTAGCTTATTTGGCCACACGATGTCTTCAACAGCTGGCAATA
Source organism: Tenodera sinensis (assembly GCA_030765045.1). Classification (NCBI taxonomy): domain Eukaryota; kingdom Metazoa; phylum Arthropoda; class Insecta; order Mantodea; family Mantidae; genus Tenodera; species Tenodera sinensis. The sequence continues at coordinate 69,126,314 of CM060966.1, read as the reverse complement.
GAGAACGCTACCAGACTCTCTCCGTCAACTTCAATTTTACAGCACGATTTTTATGACTGCTACTGCATTTCCGGAGCACAGACTCTAGAAGAAGTTCTAAGGATACAAGTCGAACTTCAAACCCTTCTTCAGCTTGAAAGTGGTGCAGAAATGGTCAGAATTACTGGAATCATTCCAGAGAATTTAAGAGAACACAGTCACTCACTGACTGATAGCGACAGAAACATCGTCAGGACATTAGGTCTGCCTTGGTATCCCTCGACAGATCAATTCAGAATCAGCTGTGAGACGAATGTAAATGCAAGAGGACTCCATTGCTCCAAACGCAAGGTCTTATCAATCATATCATCGATATTTGACCTACGTGGGCTAATAACTCCTATTGTCGTACTCTGCAAGGTGCTCATACAGCGCTTGTGGCAAGAAGGAGCAGGATGGAATGACCAATTATCAGAGAACTGGTTCGACACTTGGAATGATTTACATCAGCAAATACCCTTGCTCAACTCCCTCAACCTTCCACACTTCGTCCTTGCTGAAGGAGCTCTGAAGAATGTTGAGATGCATGGCTTCTGTGACGCCACCAAGACTGCCTACGGGGCTTCCGTGTACATACGATCTGTGTATCAAGAAGGCAAGGTCCTAGTGAGACTTCTGTGTGCAAAAACAAGAGTTGCACTCCTGAAGCTGGTCTCTATTCCTCGTCTGGAATTATGTGATTCCCTAACTTTGGCTCGTCTTGTCAAGAAATTACTTGCATCCCTACGTACAACCCCTGATAATGTGCAACTTTGGACAGATTCAGAAATCGTACTAGTTTATCTACGTGCATGTCCCACAAAATGGAAGACTTTCGTCGCAAACAGAGTAGTAAAGATTCAAGACATCTTACCAGCTTCCCATTGGTAAGATCACAGGACAATCCAGCGGATCTTGTATCACGACGAATACAACCAATGCTTCTTCAAGACTGTGAGTTATGGTGGGAAGGTCCCAGTTGACTGAGTATAGATCCATCAAAATGGCTATCCCAAGACGAGTGCAACATTTCAAGAATTCCTGACGAGCGAAATATAACATCATTGTCATGCAACACGATGATTCATTTTTCCATCAATTCTCATCCCTAAATAGACTATTCAGGACAGTTGGTTATGGTCTGAGATTTTCTTTCAGCTGCAAAAAGGCCCGTAATGAGCGCGAAACATTTCCACTGAAACCACAAGAAGTAAACAATGCTTTGTATGTTTGTATTATAATTGTGCAATCAATATCTTATAAAAAGGGAAATACAATGCCTCATACAAGGCAAATCTATTGAAGCAACCTCCAAACTCAAGCTTTGAGTCCAATCCTGGACCAGAATAGCTACCTTCGAATTGGAGGGAGATTACAGAACGCACTAATCCCATGTGAAGCCAAGCATCAACTCACACTTCATTCTCAACATCATTTTACAAACTTGTCATATTGAGTGAACATCTACGTTTGTTACCGGCAGGTCCTCAACTACTCATTTCATCATTGCGGTTAAGATACTGGATACCCAGGGTTCGCCAAGTGGTGAAGAAATGCATTAATTCATGTTTAACATGCCTTAAACTTAGGACAGCAACAGCTCAACAGAAAATAGCGAACCTGCATATACCTAGAGTTACAGCTTCTAGATCTTTCACGAACGTGGGAGTTTATTAATACTGACCCATTTTTGATCAGAATCGGCACTCAGAGAAGCAAGACAACTGGAAAGGCATACGTTGGAGTATCCACATGTTTTGCCACCAGATCTATGCACATGGAAGTCATCTCTGATCTCTCAAGGAATGCTTTAATGGCAGCGCTTCGTCGGTTTACTTCAAGTCGAGGTTGCCCTTCCAAATCTATAGTGGTAACGGCATCAACTTCATTGGTGCATCCAGGGAAATGAAGGAGCTTCAGGCATTTCTAGGAGACAAGAAACGGGAGAGAGAAATAATTATACAATTATTGCAGACGGCGCAGGAGGTATGGGCATCACCTGGCACTTCATCCCTCCCTCTGCTCCTCATTTTGGTGGTGTTTGGGAGACAATGGTCAAGGCATATAAGTTCCATCTCCGAAGAACCATGGGGACTACGACACTCACCTTCGAGGAACTAACTACCCTATCCGAAGCCTGCATAAATAGTCACACTCTGTGCAGACTTAATGATGATCCGGCCGACTCATCCCATCTGACACCATCCCACTTCCTGATTGGTAAACCCCTCACTGATCTTCCAGACTACAACCTTGAATCTTGTCCCATCAATAACCATTCTAGATGGAAACATTCAAAAGATGGCCCAATACTTATGGCGAACGTTGCAGAAGGATTACCTTAACACATTACAACAGCGTTACAAATGGCCACAAGAGCATCCTAATCTACGCCCCGGCGAACTTGTGCTCATAAAGGACGACAACCTCGATGGAGAAGAGGCTTGGTAGAAGCAGTCCATATTGGTGATGACGGTCTTGCCAGGGTTATCACTGTCAGAACCAGTTCTGGTGCCATAGTGCGTCCTATCCAGAAATTTTGTGTGCTACCAATGCCTAACTAGAAGTGACTAAACTTATGAACACTATCATTATATATAATATTGTGTCAACTTGATTTGCATTATTTCTGTCAATTTTAATTATCTTTGCATTAAATAAACAATTGCCTTTTGGTGAGGTGGCGTGTTAGGGAAATTCTACCTGTGAAATGTAGTTTCTGTCAGTTTCTTGTATTGGCAAGCCTGTGTATTTGGAGTCTATTAAAATGTCTGACTGTGTAAAGTGCATGTTACTTCATATTACATTCTGAGTGTTTTCTCTACTCAGGTTTATGTAACACATTTACATCTCTTTCTCTACTCACTCTTCTACAAACAATTCATTAATCATACCGATCACCGCGAAATCCGGCATGTACGAGTATATGTATTTTCCATAGATAAAGTTTTTATAATAACCATTTTACTACACAATATAATATTACTTTCAATGGTTTTCTACTCGCTTTTCTTTTACGTAGCACATTTATACATCTTCTGTTTGCCCTTCAACATACAAGTCATACAATTTTCTATGATAGGAATATAAATGTTACGTATTACATTCACACGATTTCCTCTATTAATTCTTCCTTTACGAGACACAATCACTCTTCTTTCGCTACTCGTCCTTCAACATAGAATTCGTACAATGTGCTACATGTTTGAAACAGAAATACAGCATATTACATTCATACCATTTACTCTACTCTCTTTTGTTTTGCGTAAAATTCACATCTTATTCTCTGTCCTTTATCAACTTCATACCCACATGTTGAAGAGTGAGTAAACTCCAAAACCGGCTGACCGATTGTCATGAAAATTGGCACATCTGAGTGTTTTTTCATGGAGAATGTTTTCATGAAATCTATTTTACCACGCAACGTAGTACGTTCACATTGTTTTGATTTGATTTGACTTGGTTTAAGGGCGCTCAACTTCTATGTCATCAGCGCCCTTAAAAGATTCATGGCAATAGCCAGATATAAATTTCTCTCAAAAAATAAAAATACTAGCAACAAGAAAAGTTTAAAGGTAAAAAGCAGTGGCAATAGCCAGATATGAAACAAGGTGATAAATATGTCCAAAAGCAGAAACAGATAATTAAAAATTTTAAATCCTCAAATTGATATTGCACTCCGCTAAAAAATTAAAAACTCAGCCGCTGTTTTGTCGTCCGCTAGGACCTCTGCAAGTCTGGCAGGCAGCTGCAGAGAATCCCGAAGGTGCGCTAGAGAGCAACACTCTAGCAACACGTGGCGAACTGACAAAAGGTTGTCACACAACGGACATAGAGGCGCAGGGTCCCTTTTAAATAGGTAACCATGCGAAAAATTGCAGTGCCCTATTCTTAATCGAGCCAAACTAACCTCCTCGCGACGAGATGTGCGACAGGAAGTTACCCAGTTTATCGGAAGTTCTTTCACTTCTCTAAGCTTATTACCGCGGAGAGCCGACCACTCGTCGTGCCAGGACGACAGCACCGCTCTCCGCACTTCAAGCCTGAAGTCTTCCGAAGTAACACGTGAGATGGTAATACTGGGTTCTGTAGTTGCCGTCTTTGTTGCTAAATCTGCCATTTCATTCCCCGGCAAACCTACGTGACCAGGAATCCATGCACACACCACGTCAACACCAGAAGCGTGTAAAACATGGAGGGCGTCCTGGATACGTTGTACAATAGGGCGGGGGTTGTACAACTGACAAAGGCTCTGCAGTGCACTAAGGGAATCGCTCAAAATCAGGTAGTCACCTAATTTACGACGACGAACATACAAAACGGCTCGATAAATTGCATAAAGCTCTGCAGTAAAAATGGAGGTGCTATTTGGAAAACCGAATGTATCTGGTTCGGTTCCATAAACATAAGCACATCCAACACCGTTGGAGCCCTTTGACCCATCGGTGTAAATATATCGACGGTCAGTGTAGCCTGACAAAAATTCTAAGAAACACGTGCGGATACTTCAAATAGGCATCGTGGACTTCTGGTGTATGGTCATCCCAAGATCTACATGGGGCGTACCAGATAGCCAAGGGGGGTAAAGTCTCTCGCCCTTGGCGAACATCACAGGCAGTTCCACTCCAAGCTTCACTAGGAGCTCTTGGAAACGGAACCCCGCAGGCTTAGGACTAAGGGTGCTATTTCTATATCGTTCTCTTAGCGTGGTGGTGAAAAAAGAAGCGAACGTTGGGTGCTTAGGCACACATCTAAGCGCACAACCATAATTTGCCAAGAGAATCTCACGCCGATATTGCAGAGGAGGTTCTGCGGACTCGGCGTAAAGGCTCACCACTGGGCTTGTTGGAAAAGCTCCTGTTGCAATGCGGATGCCCCTATTATGGACCACGTCTAATCTTCTCAGCACAGATGGTCGTGCTGACGAGTAAACAATACACCCATAGTCTAGCTTGGATCGGACCAATGCGCGATATATTCGCAACAAAATTGTCCGATCCACTCCCCACGATTTGCCATTCAGTACTCGCATAATATTTAGGGAACGGTCACATCTCGCTCTTAGCTGTGCAATATGCGACGACCAACTAAGCTTCCTGTCCAAGATCAAACCCAGGAAGCGCGTCTCTTCTGCGAAGGGAAGTACATCTGGACCAAATCGGAGCGAAGGTGGTAATCGTCTCCTACGGCGCCAGAAATTAACGCAGATTGACTTCTCAGTTGAGAAACGGAAGCCGTTTTTCACGCTCCATTCTCTAAGGTTGTCCAAACATTGCTGCAGGCGCCGTTGTAAGAACGCCGTGCGCTGAGAAGTGCAATAGACAGCGAAGTCGTCTACGAATAGGCATGACGAAACTCCAGGTGGAACACATTTCCAGATGGAGTTAATTGCTATAGCAAAGAGCGTGACACTTAGCACCGAACCCTGAGGTACTCCCTCCTCCTGAACAAAAGAATTAGAAAAAACCGAGCCGACCCTTACTCGGAAAAAGCGGTCCTTCATAAACTCCTGAATGAAAAGTGGTAGGCGTCCACGTATGTTCCAGGCATACAGGGAACGTAGAATCCCTGCTCGCCAGCACGTATCATAAGCATTCTCAAGATCGAAAAATATGCCAACGGTTTGACAGTTCTTCATAAACCCGTCCATTATCTGTGTCGATATTGACACAAGATGGTCAACAGTTGAACGGCGTCGTCGAAAACCACACTGGATGTTAGTCAGTAGGTTACGACTTTCTAACCACCATACCAATCGTCCATTGATTATGCGTTCCATCACCTTCCAAACGCAACTGGTGAGGGAAATAGGACGATAGCTGGAGGGAAGATGACGGTCCTTCCCAGCCTTCAAGATGGGAATAACGATGGCCTCCCGCCAATTTTCTGGGAGTATACTGTCAACCCAAACACGATTATAGACCTCGAGCAGGAATGCCTTACCTTCAGGAGAGAGCCGTTGTAACATTTGTACATGAATACCGTCCGGTCCTGGTGCTGAACATCGCGAAGATTTCAGGGAATGCTCCAGCTCCGCCATGGTGAAAAGGCGATTGTAATCTTCTACGTTTCTAGAACGAAACGTGAATCCTTGAGATTCCACCTGAGTTTTAAATGGAATGAACTCAGGGGAGTAGTTTTCCGAGCTAGACACTTGTGCGAAAGCACTGCCAAAGGTATTGGCCACTTCAAATGAATCAACAACAGCTCCTGTGGCTGTTTTTAGTCCCGCTATTGGTATTTGGGTCGTTTTAGGTGCAACACGCCTTAATCTATCCCACACAACCGAGGAAGGTGTGTGTCGGTTAAATGAAGCTACAAATTTGCTCCATGATGACTTTTTGCTATCCTTAATGACTTGTCTGGACCTGGCGCGCATTTTCTTGTATTCGATCAGGTTTTCCAAAGTAGGGTGACGTTCGAAAACCCTAAGTGCACGCCTTCGAGCACGAATGGCATTCCGACATTCTTCCGTCCACCAGGGGACGGCAAATCGACGGGGGTGTGTAGTCGACCGCGGAATCGATTGTTCAGCAGCAGAGAGAATCGTCTCCGTGAGATGCTGCGCCAAATTATTCACTGAGTCGTGCTCGTTGTACGTAAAGGCAGCCAACTGGGTGTAAAGGTTCCAGTTGGCATGGTCCAAACGCCATCTGGCCATACGTGTGGAATATGTATGTTGCGTCAAGAGACTAATAAGACATGGGAAGTGGTCACTAGAGTGTAAATCAGAGATAACATTCCATTGTAAGGAGACTGCCAATTGAGGTGAACAAACTGCAATATCAAGGTGCGAGAAACTATTGTAAGAGTCCGAAATGAATGTAGGCTCTCCAGTGTTGAGGAGAGCTAGGTTGTGACTGTCCAAGAAATCGGCAATTAGTGTACCTCTCGCACAAGCGCGACTTGAACCCCACAGTGGGTGGTGCGCATTGAAGTCTCCCACCAACAGGAACGGTGTTGGTAACTGGGAAACTAGATCTTCTAACTCAATGTGCGAGAAGTCATGAGACGGAGGCAGATATAGATTACAGATGGTGAAATGGATGTTTGACAATTTAATCTGTACAGCAACTGATTGTATATCCGAGTGCAAAGGTAGAGTTTGCATATATACGTCATCTCTGACAAGCATCATAGCGCCGCCATGTGCCGGTACACCCTCTTCTGGTGTGACATCACACCGTACTGGGGTGTATCGCCTTAGTTGGAAAGAGTCTAGAGGACGTAGCTTAGTCTCTTGCAAACATGCGACCAGAGGTTCGTCTTCTTTGAGCAAAAGTTCAAGTTCTGGCCGTTGAGTTCGAATTCCACGTATGTTCCATTGTAGGATAGCCATATTGCATTGTGTATGGGACAGATAATTCCAAGGTAACTCTTCATTACTTTGGAATAGGCAGTTGTCGAATTAATTTCGCCCTTTTCTTCTCTCTTGGGCTTACATTTTTATCGGACGCTTTTTCGCGCCTCTTTTCTACTGGGGGTCTCCCAGTGTGGACAGATTCTAGTTCCATGTCCTCTGTCGAGGACGTCCGTGTTCCCATAGTGAATTTTGGTTCGAGAGCCTCGAACCGATTTGACACGGAGACCGGCGAAGATGACAGTCGCCGGTCTGTAGCCATCCCAGATGATTTGCCCGAATAGGATCTCCTGGGAGATATCTTTGGGCTTTTCTTTCCCTTTGGTGCCTTGGGAGATATATTGTTATCCTTGAGGAAATCAGATCTTTGATACTGGGTCTTAAACTTGATCGGTGACGCATCGTATACAATCGGTCTACTTTTTGAGCTCGGCTTCTTTGTTGGCGACCTTCCTGGTCTGCTGGATAGAAATGCGGTGCTTGTAGATGCTCTGGCGGATTTAGGTGATGTCTGAGGCTTTGGATGTGGCCTAGCTACGAGAATTGTATCTGAAATTGTTACCCCGTATGCATCGCTAGTTTGAGTTGCGATTTCCCGACACGGTACTGGTTTAGCTACAACCGAGCTATAGGTACCGGAGTTCGGGATAGCGGGCTGGCGCAAACGAAAGAGCTTTCGGGCTTCTGAGAAGGACGCCTTCTCTCTAACCCGGATCTCCTGGATAGCTCTTTCCTCCATATAACGGGGACATTCTCGGGAGTTTGCTGGATGTTCTCCACTGCAGTTAGTACAACTGGGAGGTGAGGTACAGTCATCGTCATGGGCGATGTCTCCACAGTTTACGCAGGTAGCTTTACCACTGCACGTGTCACTTGTATGACCAAAGCGCTGGCATTTATAACATCTAAGCGGGCTCGGAATATAAGGTCTTACTTCAATGACCTCGTACCCAGCCTTTATCCTTTGCGGGAGATCTACCCGATCAAAGGCAAGGAAAAGGGTACGGGTAGGCAGATGTTCGCCTCCATATTTTCTCTGAACCCGATAAACAGATATCACACCTTGATCTGCTAGGTTCTCCTTAATTTCATCATTGGACATATCGTCCAATGCGCGTGTGTTCACAACACTGCGAGAGGAGTTCAACGTTTTGTGCATCTCTATACGCACCGGATAGCTGGCTAACATGTTGGCTTTTACAATAGTAGCTGCCTGTGCTGCTAAAATAGATTCAACAAGCAGCGTGCCATTTCGAGATCTTGTGCAGTTCTTCACTGGGCCAGCTATCTTATCGAGACCCTTCTGTATCACGAAAGGATTCACCGATCTGAATGTTTTACCTTCCTCTGTTCTTGTTATCACTAAGTAGCGAGGACCACTCAACTCTGCTACTTCCTTTTCACTGACTTTGGCATGTTTTGTTTTTTGAGTTTTAAAAGAACTCATGGAGATGATATCCTCCACCTTTGCAAATGTCTCCGATGGCATGCTCACATCCTGGGCGCCACCCCGGCTTAGGTGAGAGTCCTGGCCTGGACCTTGCTCACCCTAGGGTCTCACCTCCCAATGTATAGACAGAGGGACCCAATCGCCTTCAGGAGTGCATCAGCTCATGCAATGGCCCCTCCCCGGGACTGACCTTTATCAGCGGATACGCACAGATCCTACATGATAACCAGGGGCTGGGACTTACGCGATTACCCAGTCACCCCTTGCGTCACCCCATCCTCCTACAACCCGCGCGTAGGTTATCCGTCAGACTGTGTACAGGGAGGTAACAGGTGGGAGGTCAAACACAAAAGTGGACCAAAGTTTATTGGGCGTTTGGCATGTGTCCTCTCACCTCTTGGAGGAACCCAATCGAGAGTATGGCTCGGGGCCCCGGGTACGCCAAACCCTTACCTACCGTAGTAGGAGCCCCTGGGGGAGTTTGATTTCGGAGTCCTCTTCTCCTAGATGAGTTGTCGACCAAGACTACCGAGCCTCATCTACCCGTTTGGAATGTTCTTAGCTTCCCCTCACCTCTTGCCTACCAGTGGTCAAACAGACACACTTAGTAGGCCGTCTGGATCGGGTACTGAGCCCCTCCGCCACGACAAGGCGACACTCCTTCGGAGGGGCGTTCACATGGTTTTCTCTACTCCCATTTCTTTTACGTAACACATTCACATCTCTTTCTACTCTTCTACAAACTATCCATACATTTTTCTATACATTTGAAATATAAGTGCAACATACAACATTTGCACGGTTTTACTACTCATTCTTCTTTTACTAAACACAATCACGTTTCCTTCACTACTCCCTCTTCGACGAACAATTCATACTGTTTTCTATATGATTATAACAGAGATGCATATTACATTCACAAGGCTTTATCAACTAACTTTTCTCCTTGAAGTATTTCTTATTGTTCAACAGTGCTTCTACTTAGTGTAGTTCCGTGTTTTAGTAAAAAATAAAGAAGTAGTTAAAAAGTAAAGTTGACACAATTAGTGTAAGGAGTGGGACGAAAGCCACGATATGAAGCAGCTGATGAAACAAATGTTAGCCAAGATAGACATAATGCGGAATGACATGAATTCCGAAATGCAGCAGAGGAAACAAATATGAAAGCCTAATTGAAAAATATAAGCTACGGAATGGAAATTATGGAAACAAAAAGGGAAAAAATGGAAACAAAGTGGAAGCCGAATTGAAAAATCTTATGTGTTGCACTCACATAACTTTCTCTACTCTTGTACTAACCGTTCCTTTGAGATTCCATTCTCTTTGTACATTTAAAACATGCAAAAATGAACAACGGTGCTTCATTTCACGAAAGTTTTAAGTTTTCCAAAACTCACGCACATAACAAGAAATATCTCCAAACTGGTTCACCCTACAAGAAAATTTACTTGGACATAAATTGTATATTTTAGCAGGATCTACAATTTTGGTATAGTATGATTTGCTCTATGTCTAACGGTTTACCAGTTATGCAAAAGCCGTCCCGAGTGAATACGACTACAGCGACTATAGCCAGAAAATTCAAGATATATTTTTCATTTGTCATAAAAATTTCTCAAACATGTGACATTTTAATCAAAATCGTTATAACCATTTTCAAGAAAGTCAAATTTTTTTAAAAATTGTCCATGTAAAGGGTAGTTAATAATGCGGCTATTTTCTTCAAAATCTTCGTGTCACATCCCTGAAAGACATTAAATTTAAATACCAACTTTGGCTTTTAACCGACTTTTCATTCTTGAGTTATGCTGTCCACAGACTGACAGACACACACGCGTACGAACCTTTTTCTAAAAATGCTTTTCTTTTTTTTTTTTTTTTTTGGATTTAGGGGCTCTCAAAACATATATTTTCGGTGAAATCTCGACATCAAATTTTTGGGTGGAATACAATACTTCCCCTACTTACATGTAGAGAAAGTAAAAAACTATAACAGCATAAAACTCAGGTTCAACACAACGTAAAATGCTCTTTAATGAGCAAAAAAACACCGACAACGCTTAGCACAGGCATAGGCACGAGAGGAGAGGTAGCGATTGAACTTGCCTTACTCCACATTCTCTTGCCGAGTGACAATAGTTGTTTGGATACAACTGCAGTGGTGGCTTCGTTCCACCTGCATGGTAGTAATAATTTCAACACTGTTATTAAGCATAATTAAACACATTTTGCATGTACGTTACAGCTCTTGACTACTTTCTGTGGAGTTGTATGAAGAGTGTGACACTCCTGTTACGTCAGCGGAAGACAGTATGGCTCGAGTCGCGTAACGATTGAAAATCTTCAAAGACAACCGTACTTATTCGGTCATGCGCGTGAGGCTCACCACCGCTGATATAAGCTAATGACGTAATAGGTATACAGTTCGAACCCCATTTGTAATGTAGACAGCTCGATATTTGGTTTATTGGCGAAATGTGAACGAACATTTCTGGGTTGCAATTAAAAACCGACCAGTTTGCCGTCCCGCACAACATGCTGAGCCACATCGGTGCTTTAAGACACCCTGAGTATCGGGACGAAATGATAGTTTGACAAGACCCACTCCTGACACCAAAGTTGACAAATGACAAAGTCCACTTACTTTTTCTTTCATTGTATTTTCCCTACCAACACTGAGGCATAAAAACTCTTTCGTTAAGACAGTATAAAGGTGACGTCACGTCACATCTTATCACGTCTGTAGGTCACGACACTTCTCGTCACATCTGAAGGTCAAGTCATGACACGTCTAGTTATGTCTGAAAGTCGCGTCACGTCTCATCATCTCACATCATAGCTCATCACGTCGGAAGGTAATGTCACATCACGTTTCATCACGTCACGTCTCATCATCTCTGAAGGTCACGTCACATCATGTCTCATCACGCCTGCAGGTCACATCGCGTCTCATCAAGCCTGTGGGTCACATCACCTCTCATCACGACTGTGGGTCGCATCACGTCTTATCACGCCTGCAAGTCCCATCACGTCTCATCACGCCTGTGGGTCACATCACGTCTCATCACGCCTGCAGGTCAAATCACGGCTCATCACGACTGTGGGTCGCATCACGTCTTATCACGCCTGCAGGTCCCATCACGTCTCATCACGCCTGTGGGTCACATCACGTCTCATCACGCCTGCAGGTCAAATCACGTCTCATCACGCCTGTGGCTCACATCACGTCTCATCACGCCTGCAGGCCACCATGTCTGAAGGTCACGTCACATCACGTCTCATCGCGCCTGCAGGTCACATCACATCTCATCATGTCTGAAGGTCACGTCACATCAAGTCTCATCACACCTGCAGGTCACATCACGTCTCATCATGTCTGAAGGTCACATCACGTCTCATCATGTCTGAAGGTCACATCACGTCTCACCATGTCTGAAGGTCACGTCACATCAGGTCTCATCACGCCTGCAGGTCACCACGTCTCATCAAATCTGCAGGTGACATCACGTCTCATCACGCCTGCAGGTCACATCACATCTCATCATGTCTGAAGGTCACGTCACATCAAGTCTCATCACAACCGCAGGTCACATCACGTCTCATCATTTCTGAAGGTCACATCACGTCTCATCATGTCTGAAGGTCACATCACGTCTCACCATGTCTGAAGGTCACGTCACATCAGGTCTCATCACGCCTGCAGGTCACCACGTCTCATCAAATCTGCAGGTGACATCACGTCTCATCACGCCTGCAGGTCACATCACGTCTCATCACGTCTGTAGGTCACATCACATCTCATCACGCCTGTAGGTCACATCACGTCTCCTCACGCCTGCAGTTATCATCACGTCTCATTATGTCTGAAGGTCACGTCACATCACGTCTCATCACGCCTGCAGGTCACATCACGTCTCATCACACCTGCAGGTCACATCACGTCTCATCACACCTGTGGGTCACATCACGTCTCATCACGCCTGCAGGTCACATCACGTCTCATCACGCCTGTGGCTCACATCGCGTCTCATCACGCCTGCAGGCCACATCACGTCTCGTCATGTCTGAAGGTCACGTCACATCACGTCTCATTACGCCTGCAGGTCACATCACGTCTCATCATGTCTGAAGGTCACGTCACATCAGGTGTCATCACGCCTGCAGGTCACCACGTCTCATCACATCTGCAGGTGACATCACGTCTCATCACGCCTGCAGGTCTCATCACGTCTCATCATGTCTGGAGGTCACGTCATCAGGTCTCATCACGCCTGCAGGTCACCACGTCTCATCACACCTGCAGGTCACATCACGTCTCATCATGTCTGAAGCTCACGTCACATCACGTCTCATCACGCCTGCAGGTCACATCACGTCTCATCATGTCTGAAGGTCACATCACATCTCGTCTCATCACGCCTGCAATTCACATCACGTCTCATCACGCCTGCAGGTCACATCACGTCTCATCATGTCTGAAGGTCACATCAAATCACGTCTCATCAGGCCTGCAGGTCACATCACGTCTCATCACGCCTGCAGGCCACATCACGTCTCATCACGCCTGCAGGCCACATCACGTCTCATCATGTGTGAAGGTCACGTCACATTACGTCTCATCACGCCTGCAGGTCACATCCCGTCTCATCATGTCTGAAGGTCACGTCACATCACGTCTCATCAGGCCTGCAGGTGACATCACGTCTCATCACGCCTGCAGGCCACATCACGTCTCATCACACCTGCAGGCCACATCACGTCTCATCATGTCTGAAGGTCACGTCACATCAGGTCTCATCACGCCTGCAGGTCACATCACGTCTCATCATGTCTGAAAGTCACGTCACATCACGTTTCATCATGTCTGAAAGTCACGTCACATCACGTTTCATCACGCCTGCAGGTCACATCACGTCTCATCACGTCTGTAGGTCACATGACGTCTTGTCACGTGTGTAGGTCACATCACGTCTCATCACGCCTGCAGGTCACATCACGTCTCATCACACCTGTAGGTCACATCACGTCTCATCACGTCTGTAGGTCACGTCACGTCTCATCACACCTGCAGGTCACATCACGTCTCATCACGTCTGTAGGTCACATCACGTCTCATCACGCCTGCAGGTCACATCACGTCCCATCACGTCTGTAGGTCACATCACGTCTCATCACACCTGTGGGTCAGATCACGTCTCATGTCTGAAGATCACGTCACGTCTCATCACGTCTGTAGGTCACAACACGTCTCATCACGCCTGCAGGTCACATCACGTCTCATCACACCTGTAGGTCACATCACGTCTCATCACGTCTGTAGGTCACATCACGTCTCATAACGCCTGTAGTTCACCACGTCTCATCACGCCTGTGGGTCACATCATGTCTCATCACACCTGCAGGTCACATCACGTGTCATCACGTCTGTAGGTCACATCACGTCTCATCACGTCTGTAGGTCACATCAGGTCTCATCACTCTTGCAGGTCACATCACGTCTCATCACGCCTGTAGTTTCACATCACGTCTCATCACACCTGTGGGTCACATCACGTCTCATCACGCCTTTGGGTCACATCAAGTCTCATAATGTCTGAAAGTCACGTCACGTCTCGTCATGTCTATTGGTCGCGTCACGTAACGTCACACCTTTGACGTCGTGTACGACTGTAAGGTCACGTCACATCCCATCGCGTGATGTAGATCACGTCAGTTCACGTTGCGTAACGTTACGTCTGGTCATGTCTGTCACTTCGTGCCACACCTCTCAAATAACGCCTCTTCACGTAGCGTCTGTCACGTCGCGTGACCCCTCGTTATGTAACTAACGTCATGTCACTGGTTCGTGCCATGACACGTTGCGTCACGTTAGGTCATTGGTTCGCGTGACGTCATGACACTGGTTCACGTTACCCCACGACACAGCTTCGCGTTACGCCAAGCCACGTCACTAGTTTGCGTCACGTCAATTCACGTCACACTCCTCGTGTCGATTCGTCACACTTCGACTCGTGTCTACTCGTCACACATTGACTCGTGTCGACTGGTCACATTTTGATTCGTGTTGACTCGTCACACTTCGACTCGTGTCGACTCGTCACACTCCGACTCGTGTCGACTCGTCACACTTCGACTCGTGTCGACTCGTCACGCTTCTACACGTGTCAACTTGTCACACCTTGACTCGTGTCGACTTGTCACACTCCGACTCATGTCGACTCGTTACACTCGGACTCGTCATATTCCAACTCGTCACACTTCGACAGGTGTCGACTCGTCAGACTTCGACAGGTGTCGACTCGTCAGACTTCGACTCGCGTCGACTCGTCACACTTCTACTCGTGTCAACTTGTCACACTTTCACTCGTGTCGACTTGTCACACTCCGACTCATGTGGACTCGTCACACTCCGACTCATGTGGACCTGTCACAGTCCGACTCATGTCTAGTAGTGACACCGACCCGTCACACTCCGACTCGTCACACTTCCGCTCATGTCGACTCGTCACCCTTCGACTCGTGTCAACTCGTTGCACCGTAAGGTATTCGTTCTTCTGTTGAAAGTTGGTAATATCGCGATACATGTTGTGCCAGACAAAAAATTGTTTAATTTTCATTTTAGTCTTATAGATGCCTAAATGTGCTCCAAAATGTGAAGCATGAAAATACTGTAAAATCATGGGGATTAATGATTTAGGTAAAAGTATTTTAAACTTTTTAGAACGGGGGAGGAATGTATACAAAATATCGTTTTTAAAAGCATATCCTTGTGGTATATCTCCTTGTTTACAACGTTGCCACAATATCTGTAAATAGGGGGCTTTCTGTTGATGTTCAGATATGGAGGTATAAGCTGCAGGAAAATCACTGGCAATGTTAGCTAACTCAAATATAGCATGCGTAGCATTAAGTTTTATGTTTTCAGGTTCTTGAAACATGCGTGAAAGAGCATCCGCGATGGAATTTTCTGAACTACGGATGTGTTTTACCGTAAACTGAAATTGACTCAATTTGACTGCCCAGCGAGCAAGTTTACCAGTTTTCCTCGCGTGTGACAAGACCCACGTAATAGCCTGGTTGTCACATTCTAAAGTAAAAGGACGATGTTCCAAAAATGTGCGAAATTTTTCGCAAGCTGTAAGTACTGCTAATGCTTCAAGTTCGTATACTGAAAGTTGTCTTTCTCCTGCTGAAAAACATCTAGAAATATAATAAACGGGTCTTCTACCCGTACCTAAATCCTGTAAAAGAACTGCAGCTGCTGCAAAACGGGAGGCATCTGTTTGCACAATAAACTGTTTATCAAAATCAGGCATGGCTAAAACAGGTGGATTCATGATTGCCGTTTTAAGTTTAAGGAAGGCTTGTTGATGTATATGTCTCCATCTGAATTTTACCCCTTTACGTCTAAGGGCGTTAAGCGGTTCTGCAATATCAGCAAACCGGGGAATAAACTTTGAAAAAAAAAGGTGACCATACCCATAAAGGAGGCTAATTGCTTTTGAGATTTGGGAACAGGAAATTTTCTGAGAGCGAGTGTGCGTTCTGGATCAATAGAAATTCCTTGGGGTGAAATTATGTGTCTCAAAAATGAAATTTGAGTAGTGGCAAATTTTACTTTTGATGTACTTACAGTTAGGTGCGCTCGGCTGAGAGCGCCAAAGACTAAACGTAAGTGATGTAAATGAGTATCCAGATCAGGAGAATAAATGACTAAATCATCCAAATAATTGAATACAAATTTAAATTTAAATTTTTGTAATATTTTATCTAATAAACGGGATAAAACTTGCGCTCCCGTAGATAATCCAAAGGGTACTCGTTTGAACTGAAAAAGGTTCCAAGGGGTAACAAAACTAGTTAAAGGTCGTGACTCTTTCGCTAAAGGTATTTGGTAGTATGCTTGATTAAGGTCTAATGTGGTAAGAACCTTTGCATTCCTAAAATGGTGAACTGCCGTATGTAAATCAGGAAGAGGCATAGAATCTAATTGTATAAATTTATTGAGTTTACGAAAATCTATAGCTACCCTAGCATCATTATTCGGTTTTGGAACTAGAAAACACGGGCTTGAATATGGACTAGTAGATGGTTCAATAATATCTTGTTGTAACATAATATCGATCTTTTGTCGAAGTAGTTCTAATTTGGGTGGTGAAAATCTGTAAGGAGGTGAGCGTACTGGAGTCGAATTGGTCAATTAAATAGAATATTCAATGTCTTTTACTTTTACTAATTTTTCTGTAAAAACTTCGGGAAACTGATGAACGAGGTTTGTAATAGCCGTCTGATATTTTAATGGTAAATGTAATAAATTTAAGTGATTAGAAGAGTTGGTTGGTACCAGGTTACACGATGGTACGGGTGACCTTGAGCCTAATGAAAAATGTACTATTTCCTGTGGAGCAAAGGGAAAGCATATGGTAAAAGTTGCGAAGTCCAAAAATAATTGTGTATATGACATAAAGGCTGTACCCAATATTATACATTGTAAGGTAAGCCTGTTGGGACGTAAAACTTAATATTCCAGGAAAATCTATGTAATTTTAAATGTAAGTCGACCTTTCCTAATATTGTTAGTTGTCCACCAGACATGGTAGTACATTTTAATTCTACTGGCTTTATGTTATTGCGTTGTTTAGATGGTAATGATTGCCAAAATTGGATGTCTATTAAATTTAGAGAAGCTCAGGAATAAAGTAATGCTGTTGTTTCAACCGAGTACAACTGCACCAAAATAATTGGCAATGGTAAAAAGGGAACTCATTTCACCTGTGGATACGAAGTATAAGTTTGTACAGAGTTTAGTCATAAGGTTGCATTTGACTGAAATTGCTTACGGCGCTTGAAACAAACTTGACTGGAATGTCCCATTTTATTACAAAATTCACATGTTCGTGTAGGAACAAACACATGAGGTGTTTGTGTAACAGGCGTTATAGGCGACTTTTATTTGATTCTGAGGTGAATTTAATACAGAAGGCAATAAAGCTTATTATGGGTTATTATCAGATATTTGTTGTATTTCTCTAATTAATTGTTCTAATTCTGTATAAGTATTAGGTTTTGTAGAAAGGTGCAACGTAAACGAGTTTTATCGTTTAATCCAGATATAATTAAATTACAAATGTTCTTTTCGGAGTCCTGTAATTGGAACAATAACGCAAAACGTTTGACCCGTTGAAGAAATGCTAGAAGGTCTTCCGAATGTTTCTGAGGAGAATAATAGTATTCTGTTAAATATTGCATTCTCATACGTGGAGGGAAAAAAATTCTAACACTGTAAAATGGAAATATGCTATATCATAGCCTTGCTCAATGGCTGATTGCACAAGAAAATTTATCTTGCCTTCTACTCCATTTAATAATAATACATATAACTCACTTGGTGTATATGTCGAATGAGTACTCAATTCACGAAAACGTAAGAAAAACTGTAAAAATTCTAATGCCTGAGAGGCATCATTAACTACAAAATGAGAGTTATCAAGCAAATTTTGAACTGCATGCCTAATGCGTAATGGTTGAAACAAAAGCGAGGAATGCTCCTCCATACACGTGTATTTAGCTGTTAATATCGGATGAGTCGTAACAGGTTGTGTATTCGTTGTGAATTTCATAAATTCTTCCTGTCTAGTCTCTGGTTCGGCTAAGTTATGTAATAACTCTAGATATTTCTCTGACAACTTCTGTAAATTATATTTACTTTTACTTATAAATTTGGATTCCATTAACATTTCGATAAGCTGAATATAGTAAGTAATGCGTGCTCGTAACCTTCGTAAGGTTGCCGCTGAAAGTAATCCAGATTGTTCCGAAATAAATGTGGAAAATTCTTTATACTGCACTTGTGATTCCGTAATTAATTCCTGTATTTCGCTCTCATTGAATCCATTTATATCTGGTTTACAGTTTAAAGAGTCAGGATTTTCTTTCAGAATATTCACTAGTGTCGGTAAGGTAGCCGTTGTATCACATTGTAGGTTATATAATTTAAAAAAAAAAATACAAGTTCATCTTTGCGTAATAAGTCCAAATTTTGGCGAGCCATTGGTGAAGTTATTTATATGAAATGCTCGGAACTATGCAAATACAAAAGACACTCAGAGA
The DNA here is from genome assembly GCA_030765045.1 of Tenodera sinensis. Lineage (NCBI taxonomy): Eukaryota > Metazoa > Arthropoda > Insecta > Mantodea > Mantidae > Tenodera > Tenodera sinensis. Next base: position 69,107,376 of record CM060966.1, on the reverse strand, counting down.
TGTTTTGTCAAAATTGCAAGTTAAAGATAACCAACTTTCTTTAATATAAGAATTCGTAATCTTTTAAAGAGAAAACTCTGGAAAAATTGGTTTGTAAAAGTGTAACAAGTGCCTTGACAGAATTTCCTTGTAATAGCAAGGTTAAGTAAATTTCTGCCTAAGTCTAAGAGAATTTGAAAGGGACACAACAACAACAAAAAATATGTCAACTTTTACCTTCTTTTTACCAGTCGAATTCCCCTTAATGGTTGATGACTACAAAAAAATACTGGTTGGTTGGTTTAATGTAGTCGGTTATCGGATTTTCCTTCACGCTCTGCTACAATTTTGCACCGTAAGGTATTCGTTCTTCTGGCCTTACTTGGCTATATCCCTCTCATTTTGACTATGCTTAGCTATAAGGATGTTTGGTGGAAACGTACCAGGAATGGGATAGGTGCAAAGTAATAAATTGACCTTTAAGGTTAACACACAATATTTAATGCTTGAAAGGATTAATTGAGTTTACACTAGTATTTGAGTCATACATGAAAAGCTTTACATTGAGTTGTTGCATTCCACTGGTTATAATGGAATTCCCCCACCCCACATCTCTGAATGTATATCTAGTTTTGACTAATCCCGGAAATTAAAGAAAATATAATGAACACTAAATTTGGAAAAAGAAAGAACTCACCAAGGCTGCCTGTATGTTACTTGTATTGCCCCAACGGCTATCTTACATTTTAAGACTGTGCTTGAAACGTCGCTGCCTTTCCGACGGTGATTCACTGTATAGCTCTCCGTGTCCAGTTCACGAAGCCCAGGGCTGGATTTATATTCCTCGGTCCTCGCCAGTTCTGCCCAATGAGAGGATCGCCTGATGATGCTCTGATGTTACGTCACAGACGTGTGTTGTTCACTGCCTTGTTGAAAGTATGTCCTCTGGTGAATTATATAGTTTGTAAATGGAGTGAGCCGTAACCTGATAAAACGGCTCATCGTGTCGACTTGTCACACTCCGACTCGTGTCGACTCGTGAACTCCGATCCGTGGCGACTCGTCACACTATGATTCGTGTCGACTAGTTACACTTCGACTCTTCACATTACGACTCGCCACACTCCGACTCGTCACACTCAGACTCGTGATGATTCGTCACACTTCGACTCGTGTCGATTCGACACACTTCGACTCGCATTGAATCGTCACATTTCGATTCGTGTCGACCCGTCACACTTCGACTCGTGCCGACCCGTTACACTCGGACACGTCACACTTTGATTCGTCATACTTTGACTCATGTCGAATCGTCACACTCCGACTCGTCATACTTCGACTCATGTTGACTCGTCACACTCCGACTCGGCACACTCAGACTCGTGCATACTCGTCACATTCCGAATCGTGTCGACTCGTCACACTCCGTCTCTTCACACTTGTACTCGTGTCGACTCGTCACACTCCAACTCATGCTGACTCGTCACATTCCGAATCGTGTCGACTCGTCACGCTCCGACTCGTGTTGACTCGTCACATTCCGACTCATGCTGACTCGTCACATTTCGAATCGTGTCGACTCGTCACGCTCCGACTCGTGTTGACTCGTCACATTCCAAATCTGTCGACTCGTCACGCTCCGACTCGTGTCGACTCGTCACACTCCAACTCATGCTGACTCGTCACATTCCGAATCGTGTCGACTCGTCACGCTCCGACTCGTGTTGACTCGTCACATTCCGACTCGTGTCGACTCGTCACACTCTGACTCGTTATAATCCGACTCATCACACTTCGACTCGTCACACTCCGACTCGTCACACTTCGATTTGTGTGGACTCGTCACACTCCAACTGAGAACAGCATATGTCAAAAATATGTGTTGCACTCACATAACTTTTTCTACTCTTGCACAAACTATTTGTACAAATTCTTGTTCCTATATCTTCTTCGTGTTAGTTGAGATAAACATTTGTACAAATTATCGTATTGCTTATTTCCTTGTAGGTGCAAGGAGAAAGTTAGAATACAGAACGCTTTAAGCGATAGTCAAATCTTTTAAAGCTTTGAGATTCTGTTCTCTATGTACACTTACCATATAAAAAATGAGCAACGATGATGCATTTCACGAAAGTTTTAAGTTTTCCGAAACTCACACACAGAACAAGGAATATCTCCGAAATGGTTAACTCTACAAGAAAATTCATTGAGACATAAATTGCGTATTTTAGCAAGATCTACATTTTTTATATAGTATGATTTGGTCTATAACGGTTTACCAGTTGTGCAAAAGTTTTCCAGAGTACATACGACTACACGGGCTATAGCCAGAAAATTCAAGATATGCATTTCATTTGGCATAAAAATATCTCAAACATATGACATTTTAATCAAAATCGTTGGAGCCATTTTCAAGAAAATATACATTTTCGAAAAGTTTTCCATGTAAAGGGTAGTTTAGCTTGGGGTTCTTTTGTTCAAAATCTTCGTGTCGTATCCTTGAAAGACATTAAACTTAAATACAACTTTGGTTTTTAACCGACTTTTCGTTTTTGAGTAATGCTGTCCACAGACACACAGACAGACACAGACACACAGACACACACACACACACACACACACACACACACACACACACACACTGACCTTTTTCTAAAAATGCTTTTTTTTTTGTTCAGGGGTCTCAAAAAATATATTTCCGGTGAAATCTCGACATCGCATTTTTGGGTGGAATACAATACTTCCCCTACTTACCAGTAGAGGAAGTAAAAATGTTAATTCCGAAACGGAAAAGATGAAGGCGGGAATGTCTAATATGAAGATAGAATGAAGATGTAGAATACTAACGAGCGACTGGCCGGGATTAAGGAAGCCATGGAAGAACTCGACGATAAGATGGACTATGGCCAGCGTGTTATAACGCTCTAGAAGATCGCAGCACCAAAGAACAAATGCTCGACGAATACCTCAAACTAAGTGGATATCTATGGGGGAGGCCTGCGTTCAGCAGTAGACGTTTCACGGTTGAAATGATGGTGCTTATGAAATATTTATATGTATCTCTGTATCTCTTGTATCTGAGAAATGACCCTTAACAATTACGACAGAAATTTTTATTTAGTTAACGTTTTGCTTTTCAAGTTTATCTAAATAAGTATCTTCTCCCAAAAAACAAGATTTCACAAAAAAGGGGGGTATAAAATACCGAGCGAAGCTCGGTCGCTCGGGTGCTAATGGAAATATTGGTAAAACGTTTTTCTTTCGATTAACATACAGTAGAACGGAAAATAAACCTTCACAGAACAGCGCGTAGCAGCTATATAGAAGTTTGCGCTGTTAAGTGTAGAAAGTAATGTAAATGTAACACAGTGACTTTTCTCCTATTTTCTAGATAATCATATTGACTAACCATTTTAGATTACTTTAACAAGACTGTCAGGTGTCGCAATTTTGGCTGATGTAGTTATGACATTTACTGTCGTGCTGCTCAATCGCTGGAGAGCGAAACGGATCTTACGACACTGCACATTATTCTGCTGATGCTGCCATCGTGAACTACAGGTCAGCTGTAAAGGACAGGCGGGTATCTCTATTTCAGCACTAATTAATAAATGACCACGGAAAGCCAGAGAAGCTCTAATAATGTAACAAGCTGCTGAGCTTTGCGGAGTCTCGTTCTGTTTTACCCATGCATCCATTAGCGCAGTGCAGTTCAAACTGATTCATTACACCAAGCAACATATTTTCATATATCAGGTTCCCAGTGACGTTCTTCTCGTAGACATATCGGGCAATGCCTTAGATTAGTGCTTCGAGGGATGAAACGCACAACCAAGAAGTAGCATAAGCCAGTTATGACGAGTTGTCAACAAAACCCACAAAACTCTACATTTTCTCGCTAGGTATAGAGTTGACCATATCTTAAATCCAATCAACTCACTGATAGTTTTAAACAGGCTAGCCGTGGGCGTGGTTTGAGAGGTAGACTGAGACTGAAAAATTCAATGCCATAGCCGGGATTTGAATCACGGATCCTCCGCTTCACGCGCTACTACTCTAACCACCGAGCTACCATTGCAACTTGCCGGTATGATATTAAATTCTCCAACTGATTCGTATTTTTTCGCGGTAGATCTCTAGGGAATCTCACATCTAGGATAGTGCCCCAAGGAGATTTATGTCCCGGGTTATTAGATTTGGAATTAAAATAAAATTGCCATTTAAGGGCTTCCTTATCTAATAACCCAAGAGTTGGAAATGTGACATTGGAAATGTCACCACAAATATACACCTACACGAAAAACAAAATTTTCAGAAACTTTACAAGAGTTTGAGGCTATTGTGAATATTAATTGTTAATATCACATTGAGTATCTTTAAATTTATTGGTTTTGAAAAGAGGGCTTTATGCTAATTTGATGGATACTAAAATCGATCCAAAGCGCCTTCGCAAACTACAAAAGATAGGAAAAAGCATCGTTATACAATACTCACCTCTCGCGATTGCTATTCCAGGCGCTTGTTCTTCCCCTACAGTAAACCAAAGAGTTATATTGTTGCTCTGGTTAGTAGACCATTTGATGTTGAACCCAGTGTTGATTCGAATGTACTCTTCTCACTGACGCACTTCATTGCGAATGTGATACCTTCTAAGCTCTATTATTCGCAACTTCAGACCACATGGACGCAATAATTCTGTACGTAGCCGATCGCCAAGTATCTGTATGGATCGTTGCTAACACACCAGTCAAGGAGTGTTAGCAAATGCAGATCCTGTAGATCACGGTTTCTTGTTTCTACTAGGTACTTCAGTTTTAACCATGTGGCATTTGTCTGTCTTCTTGTTTATCTGAATTGACAATGACTCAATAACAACTTGCGGAGTGGCTGAGGACCTCGAATGAAAGGTGATAATTTATTCCTATGCCGCCAACGGGGCATCCCCGGAAGGATTAATGAGGCGAATGGATCTTAGGGTGGCCAGAACGTTATCACGACAGAGCAGGTGGCAGAGTCCCGATATTTTCCCAGTTAGAAACAGCTAACGGAGGCTGACTTAGCTGCCCTCCCCATCCTCGGGCTTGGACCATCCCATGGCGGGCCCGGAAACCAGAGGCTCGCATTCCAATCCGGGGACGAGATTTCCAGAGCGCATTTGTTCCCCCTGCCGTGCTGCTGCCGCGACGCTAGCAGAGCTTCCAACCCTGAAGCAACCCTAACGGGATGAAGAGTGAAATGAAACGATTAATGTAACGAAATGGAGGGACAGGAAATTCGGAGGATGTGGAAATCCTTCCCAGCATTTGCTTAGCGACTGCGGGAAACCTCCGAAAAAATCCATATGTTAGGAAGGTCGGCCACGGGGATTGAACTCGCGACCCTCTGAATGCAGGCCGAAGTTCTCAGCCATCCCGCTCGGTACGTGTTTGAATTACTTAATGTTACGATAATTGGCTAAAACGCCGAAATCGTTCCGCCCACAGAACCTAACAACTTTTGTTTCAGGTTTAGTAGAACATGACAATATTTGTGCACTGTCTCTCACTCGTCGGTTGCAGGCTCTCTCTATCTCTGTCCCTCCCTCTCTCTATCTCTATCTCTATATCTCTCTCTTACTCTTTTTTGAAGGTGACATTTACACTTTTATAATTATAGCGTGCATTGTCAATTCCGCTGCAACCTTAGTTTTATAGCACCTTTGTGGCAGTTTAGCGGCTGAAATATCGCTGTTACTTTATCAGTGCAGCGGGCAGTAATAACCCTTTAGGCACTCCATTAACAATCAATTTAAACTGCTGAAACTGGTGCATCCACTTCAGTCGTTATTGGAAGGAAAGTCGTTTACAGCACTAAATCAAGCTCAGATTTTCCACCGGGAAGACTCAAATTTTTAATTTGATAGTGGCGAGGCTGAATAATGATACAGGTTTGGAGGTAAATCTCGGCCAAAAAATTTTCGGAATTGGAGAACTTGCTTTCATGGTTCAGTAGGTTGATTGTATTACTTCCTCTTTTAAAGGAATCAACATTTACATCCAGTAGCTTTGTTGTATGTATCATTACTTCCAGAGGTTACCATTACTACTTCCTGTACAAGGTTGGAATTATTTAGGAATTCAAGACGTTCGAAATTCTCATAAATGCACATTTTGTTATAAATTTGGATATTCACTAGATCGTTGTATTCTATCGTCGGAATCAACATACTGATGCATTGCCAACAGGAAAACTGCATTTTTTTTCGACGGGATTTTGAGCCTTTTGGTACAATTTATGGCATTCCTTTTCGTACGCTGCCGGTAATCCAGTTTGGTATACTATTTATTCCTCGGACAGTGAACTCCAAGTGCTGCGACTCATCACTTATTGCTCTCGGCTTTTAGTTGTTGAACGTTTTCTAGAAGTGTCAACCCATCTTCAGAATGCTCCAGTTTCTGTTTTGTGGATGCCATTATAAGCAAGTGGAACCGGTCTGCTGCCATACGGTGTAAATTTGTAAATTTGTTGTTTCAATGCCTCCTGGGCAGAAATCATGGCCTTCTGTGGTAATGTCCTGAAGCTGCTGTTCCGACCTCCTGTTTCTGCCTGCATTCATTTTCATGAGTACGTGATATGGCAGATTTCCAAGTTCACAATTCTATTAAAACTATTTCACATTAACATTTTCCGTCTATATCCAATTGACAAGATAGTTGAATAGGTTTCAATAATTTTATTTCACAGCCCGTTTCATGACTTAATGTCCGAAAATGACTATCTACTGCAGATTTTTCTGTTTCTCCTGGTTTAAAGCTTCTTCGATGTTCACCTAGTCGAATGTTTAAACTTATTTGTGTTCTACTAATATAGATTCCATCAAAGTCTTGGCTATCTGTCTGGTAAAATCCTAATTTTTTTTTAATTCGTCCACTGTATTGCCCAAAGGCACTTCTTAAGTTGACAGCATTTCGAGGCGGCAGTCGAATATCATTTATTTAAATCTATTTTTTTTAACTAGCTGGATGGTAAACACATGTTTTCTAAACTGTATCATTTTTACTATCAGCCTTCGGTAAGATATCACAGGTTTTTAAATTATTTTTATTCTTAAATGTCTGGAGTATATGTAAAACAAGTTGAGATACAAAACCATTCTCAATTCTGTCTTGTTATTTATATTCTTTTTCTATCTTAAGATCTACCTATGTAAGGGGAACTTCTAGCAAACTTTTAATTAAGCTTTGAAACACTGCATGTTGATGTGATACAAGATAATAAATGCAATAACTATTCCTGATATAAACATTTACATGTGTAAATTCCGAACTTTAAAATAATCCTGTAACGGATTAATTTGGTGGGAGCACGAACGGCCGTTCGAAGAGCCAAAAGATGGCCGGCAAAAGATGGAACAGCTTGAGGTTCATTTTTAAATTTGTTGTTGCCTTTTATTAATTGCTTGTTAATGTTTAACAGTGTTCATTATAATAAATGTTATGTTATGGTGTAGTTTTTTGTGTTACTTGGTAGTATCCTGTCTCGATCCTGCGGAATACGTTATTAGGGAAAAAAGAAAGGTAGTAGATGTAAGTATAGCGCCAAAGGAGGCGTAGCAGTCCAAAAAGGGTAACGTGCTATTTTTCTATTTCCATGGCTACAGTAATATTATCTTGTGCATTTAATAGTACAAGGATGTGTAATTAAAGCAAACACGTCATCCACAAATCTAAACCACACTTGAAAATTGAGCATGTGATGTAATGATTTCTTTTTCCAAAAATCTCATCTATAAATTTGCTAAGGTGACAGGGGGTTACCCATGACTTAACCAAGTATTTATTAGTGAAACAGCTTTTGGATATACAGCAAGACGTAAGGGCAATCATATCTTCTATTTTATTTATTTTTTAATGGTTTTTTTAAGCCAGCCATTTATTTAGTAATACGGTAATGGTAGATATGAACATTAGAGGGCAGTGATGACGCATCGAAAAAATTACATCTTTGGTTTCTATGATTTGATTGTTTTTTTTTTTTTTTTTTTTTTTGTCAACAGTATCCTAGACTTCTGTTAATATCATTGCACTTTGGTAGCTATTACCCTCTTAACACCGACTGCCTTTATTGCGATCACCCTTGCGTGTATGTCTATGGCGGGCACTCAAATTCGAATTTGAGTTGCGTTAAGTTGCATTATAAAGTAGATTCTTCTTCTTGATGTCATCGTTTTCCTTACAGTGTTATTCTGGGGAATTCGTTGGTATCTCATGCACAGTTGCATTTAATTTATGACTTTCACCTTATATGTATTTCGGTCACATGTTTGTTGCTTATGACACCAGACCTAACAGATATTTTGTGAATGTTTCTGATGTACTTACCGAACGAATATCAGCGAGATGCATGGGGCTCGCATTCTCGAGCTCGTGTGTTCGATTCCCACGGCCGACCTACTTGACCCTTGTAGTTTTTAAGGGCTTTCCCCGGGTCGCTAGGCGAATGTTAGGAAGGATAATTACTTCCTCCTCCGAATTTCCTGCAGTTGCATTTCACCTCACTTCTCACCGTTCATCTGCTTGGTTGTTTTGGGGTTCTATCGCAAGTGTCGGCGGGAGTTTCCGCATGCATGGCAGGTACTTACTCTCTGTAAATCCTAGTTATCTGGATCAGGGAGTATCTCCGAGTTCCGTGCTCCCCAGGTGACCAGAGTACGAGTCGCCATCGAGGAGTTCAAATCTTTAATCGTTACGAACCCCGCTTTCTGTTGTCGCCTCTCCACACTTCGCATTCTCTCACCTCACCCACCCTCCCGGGAGCACCCTCTCATGGACATAGGCACAAAAGATTTCATTGGTCGAGGTGCTAAGTCTGCACTAGAAACCTTGTCTATCCTATGCATCTCCATGTCGGTACGGGTACTGATGTACATTATTCAATTCGTCTATTGCATTCACTGGCACAACTTTCTCAACTATAAGTTTTACGTGTCCAAAATAATTGTTTGCTCGAATGAGAAGTCATTAAGCCTTCTTAAGCCTTACTCCATTCTCTGCTTTTAGTTCCTCAACCGTAAAACAGTATGCAATTAGTAATAGACTATCGTAGTGGTAGACTATTGTAAACTCAATAAGTATATACAACTACTCCACGTTATGGCCATATTTACACTCTCTCATTATTTCCGGGGCACAAAACTTTTAAAACGCTTAATCTTAATCAACTACCATTAAATGAAGCTTCAATACCTCTAACTACCGTTATAAGCTTTAACATTTATATCAGTTCACTCTCTACATTTTGTCTCTTCACTGGAGCTAACTTTCATGTATTTTGGACCAAATATTACATAAGTGTAAATCCAAATGCGTGTATAATTATTTAGATCATTTGATTGTTTACGTGCCTGATTTTTCCACACATTTAGAATACTTTTCCCAAGTTTATAGTTGTTTACAATGAGCTGGTAGTCCTGATATTAGTTTTCAGCATCTCAAATTTAATTTCTTGGCCCCTTAAAAAGCATACTCATGGTAAACTTATATTTAGTTTTTGAGCTGTTAGCTGGTAACGCAGGCATCAATTGCAGATAAGTAAACTGTCACATTTTAAGCAAGCACTTCGTGCTTGTGTATAGGTCATTGTTTTACAAGTGTACAATGATTTGAAATTGTTTTAGTGATTACATAGGTGCCCCAACTTTTGTCATTTTCGTTTTATAATAAAATTTCAAATAGAATAAGATAGCATATATTTCTGGGTAATAGTTTAATCCAAAAGTGATGTTTGAAAACAAATTTTGAAAAATAGGATTTAGTGACTGGCTTGATACTGGTAATCAACATTGCGAGATTGGTAATGTTCAAGTTTAGTGTAACGTTCCGAATTTTGAATTATTCGTAACTGTGTTACCCCTATAGTGGTTGGTTAGCCACTACCTTACTTGAAGTAGAAAGAAAAATCTACCAAAGATATTGGAAGCAATATGTTACACAGACAGTATTTATTATTCTGCAATTTCAAGAACAGCGTTTCAGTTAATCATATTCCTATGTGATGCATTGGTTATATTGGCATCACAATACATTAATGATGATATTGATGAATGAGTGAGTGAATGCGTGAGTGAGTGAGTGAGTGCGTGAGTGAGTGCGTGAGTGAGTGAGTGCGTGAGTGAGTGAGTGAGTGAGTGTGTGAGTGAGTGAGTGAGTGAGTGAGTGAGTGAGTGAGTGAGTGAGTGAGTGAGTGAGTGAGTGAGTGAGTGAGTGAGTGAGTGAGTGAGTGAGTGAGTGAGTGAGTGAGTGAGTGAGTGAGTGAGTGAGTGAGTGGGGTTTAAGGGTCTGTCGACAGCGAGGTCATTTGGGCCTATGATAATGCTGACGTACTTTCAAGGACGATCAACTTGGTCATCAGCGCCTTTATAAAATGGATCATGCCAATAGCCAGAGATAAATTTCAAAAAGCAAAAAACTAATAAAAAGCAAACATAAATAAATATATCAAACAAATGAGGCAAACGCCAGAATTAAAGCAAATTTATAAAAAGATCGAAAAGGTATGAAATTTTTATAGTTAAAAGTCCACATTCTTACGGTCAGTTTTATCATTGCTCAAAACTTCAAAACTCTTTTGACCCTCGTTTATCGTCCGCCAGAACCTCTACAAGTCGGACAGGATGTTGCAGAGAGTCTCAAAGGTGCGCCAGGGAAACACACTCTAGCAGGACGTGACGGACCGACAAAAGTTTGTCGCACGGCTGACAAAAGCTGCCCCGTAAATAAGTAACCAAGTGCTTAGTGTGCAACCGAGCCAAGACCATGTCCTCGCGACGAGATACGCGAGAGGAGGTTACCCAGTTTATCACAAGTTCTTTCACTGCTGTAAACTTATTACCACGGAGAGCTCAGTACTCTTGGTGCAAGCACAACAGCATCACCTCCGCACTTCGAGCCTAAAGTCTTCCGAACTAATATTAGATACAATAAGGCTGGGTTCAGTGGTAGCCACCGTTGCTACCAAATCCGCCATTTCATTCCCCTACAAACTACGTGACCAGAAATGCATGCTCATGTCACATTAACCCCGAAGCATAAAACATGGAGGGCGCATCCTGGGCGCTGTGGGATAGAACGGCAGTTGTGTGTGTGTGTGTGTGTGTGTGTGTGTGTGTGAAAAGCTGCTGAGTGTGTTCTTTGCTGTTAAAACTGAGAGTATGTGATATTAATACTGTTTCACATGTTCTAATAAACACATTGCGACAACGCTATATATTGTGGGTAGATCGATAGCAACGAAACTTCGTCCTGTAGTGCCACCAGCTGCATTTTCTATGAATTGTCCTACTTTTGGCTGGTGACTGCTTTCTGCAATACCAACTCATGTACTGGCCTACCTTCTCCAGAAATATATCTTTTTGCGGGCCCTGATGATCTGGCTTCGACGGGCCCTTAAACCCTAATCACGCACTCTCTCACTCTACCTTTGTGTCCGCTAATTGACATTAAGCAATTTGGTTAAATGAATATGAAGTAAACGAATAAACAGCTTAAGAATCATTATCTACGAATATAAGTATTTGAAATTCTATCTCACCTTTATGTCCTTTTATTTTTATTTATTTTTTCTAAGATTCTAATGCAATTATCACGTTATTTAAATTGTTTCAAAATGTTATAGCATTAAATGTGAAAGATATAAAAATTAAGGTAGCAGCAAAGCTCAAGTAGCAGAAAACGAATCAGTTTGCCAAAGAATTGTGTGACACAATGTTTATGAGATGTCTTTCTGGAAGCTAACCAAAACCGCGGGACTTTTCACTTAGACACAAAGTTCACATTAAAATTATTATTTATGCATGCCTACAAACTTGCTGGTGTTTTTAATAACACAAGCCGTGTGTGGGCAATGCTTAAGATGTGGAATCAGGACTGAAAAATTCAATGCTATGGCAAGTTGGCCATGGCAGCTTAGTGGTTAGAGCAGCCGCTCGATAAGCAGAAGATCCGTGGTTCAAATCCCAGTTATGACATTGAATTTTTCACTCCTGAGTCCACCTCTTTCACACTGAAAATTGCATTTAAGGTACTACACATTTGCATATTTGATATGCCCTAATGCTTGTCGGATATATAAATCAGTTTAATGTGCGTCTGGAAATCTCGTTATAGTATTTCAGCAATAGAGCATAAATATAAACAGCCAAACATCTGTGTTTCCAGTTCTTACTGTAACGATGAATTTTAGTATTTCATTTTTATATTCCCCATCGCGTAGCACTTATAGTTTACCAACTTCAAATAGATTTGCAGCACTGAGCGACCTGGAGAATCAGGAGACAAATGAAACGCTTGATGCATATACAACCTATTTTTGTAACAGGTGTAAGTAATATCCAAGAATTTAAAAAAGTGATGGACTGTGTAATTTCTAAAGAGAAATACACATTAACTACAATGAGATCTGGACATCTTGTGAAATTGATGCCAGTGGACATAGAGAGCTGCAAATTCATTAGAGAGTATTTCTTAAAAAAAACATCAGTCACTACACTTATCCGCTGAAACACGAACGAGCGTATAGGGTAGTACTTAGAGGATGCACTACACGGAGGACGTAAGCATGATTAAAGAAGAACTAGGCACACTAGGGCACACAGTAAGAGATATAGTAAATGTGTTGCATCGAGTTACAAAAGAGCCTCTGCCACTTTTCTTTATCGATCTAAACCAGCTTTTAACAAAAAAAAATATATTTGAGGTGTAACACTTAAACAATATGACAGTAACTTTCGAGCCACCACACACGAAAAGAGAAATTGTTCGATGTAAACGTTGTCAAAGGCTTGGACATACCAAGAACCACTGTAATCGCCCTTTCAGAAGCGTTAAGTGCGGTGGCGATCATCCAACTGCCGTCTGTAACAAAAAGCTTGACACTCCAGCTACTTGCGTAAACTGCAACCAAAACCATCCCGCAAGTTATAAAGGATGTCAGACTTATAGGGAATATAAGGAGAAGGTATTTCCACCACTTAGAGAGAAACGTATTTCATCAACAACTAACACGCCACCAGCAGCGGCACATATCACCATACAAAGTCCTACCGTATCGGGCAAGACTTACGCAGACATAACAAACGGAAACATAAATTCAAATAATAATGAAACCACACAACTACTTTCTGCTATGGAACAGATGTTCACAAGGTTTGAAAAAACTGTAGAAAAAATTATGGACAAAATGATTTATAGAATGTTCGATCTCATCAAGACCATCGCCAGCAGAAAACAAAATGATTAACTCACTAAAAATTTCATCATGGAACGCCAACGGCTTGTCTCAACGCAGACAAGTATTAGAAGTATTCTTAAAAACAGAAGATATAGATATCTTGCTTATTTCTGTAACAAGGTTTACGAACAAATAATTATTTAAGAACAGCAGGTTATGCAATATACATACACAAACCATCCCTCAGGTAGAGTTCATGGCGCAACTGCCATTATAATAAGAAATTCAATTGTTCATCACGAAATGCCTAAAAATTATAAAGACTTCTTGCAGGCTACAAGCATAAATTTAACCACACCAAAAGATCCCTTAACTATATCGTCCATCTATTGTCCTCCTCGACATGCCATAAACGAAGTGGCATTTTGTGTCGGCGGCGGGCGTTGGCGGGCGCCGGACGTCGTCGTCTTCGTTCTTCGGTCGCTCGTAATCGGCGTCTCGTGCTTATCGCCGGCCACACATACTAAGGGTCAATGTAGGGATGTGGGGAAACAGGTTGGTTCGATCTTAGGGTGCAATAAAGGTCACAGATGACCTTCGTGTGTCCAACAAGGAAGACGACACTATTTTCTGTACCGCACATCTGATTTATTGTGTTTATCGTGACAACTGCCCAAAATGCACCAGAATTCTCGGAGAACAATTTTCGAGGTTGTATATAATTTCTTGTCCCTTGTAACCGGTATTTCCCTGATGAAATTCTAATCCCCGAGGTAGCTAATTTCCGCACTGCATCTTCGCGGTGTCTTCCTATCACACATCTTTTCATGTCTACCTCCTCCAAGTCACCCCGCTGAAGTCCCCAATTCTAGCTCTGTTGCCTCCTCTGCACCTTCCCATCTGGACGACACAGATTTCTGCCCTTTTAGTTTAGAAAACATCCACCCTCGTTAAAATTAACGACCTAAGGGGACAAATATGTTTTCGAAACGCCCACTCCGAGAATCCTGGCTGTTTTTCTTCGAGCATATGGTTTTCGGGAGATGTTCCCGTCACAAAATGCCCCTTCATTGACATGTCAAGTTTACAACGTGAATTTTGAATGGCAATCAAAGTCCTACTAAGCTAAACCTAAGAGGAAAACATAAGAATGAATACAATTATATACCTTATAAACTAACATTTTACATGAATCAATTGCATACAGCTCTAATTATTCTGCCTCGGAGTTTGTTATCCTTACCGTCTTTAACAGCCTCCGCAAGCAGCAGTCATATAAGCCAAGCGATACTTATTCACTTCTTCTGCACTAAAAAAACATCACTTTCACTTTTCAACGATCTTTTATTCCCTTTTTTTCTCACTTTGTCGTTTATCTCGTCTCTCTGACCTTCGTACCTTTTACCATCATTCGTACAATACTGGTTTTACTCCATATTTACTCAATCTTATATTAGTACAATTGATCTTCGTTACATTGCCTCACCGCTTGAAATGTGCATTGCTGTTACTCTTACCATCCAGGTTCGACTGTGGCGATACTCCCTACTACTGATTGGCCTTCCCACATTTTAGTTCAAAAGTTTACTTGTCAAACTACTCACTTCTTAACTTGAAGCTATCCGGTGCATTCGTATAGTACGATAGTATATTTCAAGGCTATCTCAGTATTATTTCGGAATTTAAATAAGGACGACTGACGTTAGGTCACACCGTCAACAGGTTTTGCTATGTTTTCTCCCGGGTCCACGGTGCCCTTAACGTATGGTTTTAATAAGGACTTATGGTATTTGCCCAGTAGTTTACCGCTCTCTACCTCTCGGGCTAGATAGGTGTGTGCTCCAAATTTTTCAAGAATCTCAGCGGGACCTTTATATAGCAATTCCATCCTACGATAGCGTTTATTTAACGCACTTGACCTTTTATGGTCTCTTATTAAAGCTAAATCTCTCACACGGGGTTCCCATTTCCTCTTACTCCTTCTAGCTTTCGTTTTCCTCTTCTCCGCCTTTTCCCGAATACTTTTCCATGCCCTTTCGCACCTTTGTACTTCTGTAGCTTCCAACCCGTGAGGAATATAGGTCGGTAAGTTCGGGATGATTTTCCGCGAGTTTTGCGCGCTCATCAAGACTGCGGGCGGGTAAGAGGTAACACGGTGCACCGAATTGTTGATTACAAACTCGATATACTGGCATGAATCGACCTAGCTGCTATGCTTATGGTGATTCATAATTCTAAAATATAAAGTCAGATCGCGCATAACCCTTTCGCAAGGATTTCCTTGAGAGTAATACGCAGAACTGTGGTATAGCTTTATGCCGTTTTCGTTCAAAGCCCACCTACATTTTCTGCTGGAATGCACCGTATCATTGTCTGGAAGAATAGCCTTCATTTTTCCATATTTTGGGATATACTCTTTTAATATCTTCTTTAAGCACACCGCCGTAGATATGCTCCGCGACGGATAAATTTTCACGAACTTACTGAAGACGTCGGTTAGTACGAATATGTACTTGAACCCGAATCTGCCCGACGGCATCTCGCCATGCGTATCCACGCATACGAGTTGATTTGGCACGTCCCGTATTATTACTTGTGGCTCGATATCATATCGCACATTTAATGGTTTCGCCTTTAAGCATGCGTCACAACTCGAAACTATTTTTCTGACTTTCTTATGAAGGTATTTAACGTTAAAATCCTCCGCTATATTCAGGACTGTCCTGTCACTACCTGCATGAATGAGGGCTTCGTGATACGTTCTAATTAACTGATCTGTGTGACTCTTAGGGATATATATCTTCCATCTCTTTTCTTCCCGACCATATAATTTGTGTTATATGTTATTTCTGCGCCCTAGGGTTCCCGACGTATTTTCATTTATTTCCGGCGCTGGTTCTAGCTTCAATTTCAAATCTTCATTCTCCTTTTGCCGATCTGCTATTTGCTGTAGACCTTTTGCTAATTTCTTGTTGCCGGATAAACCTAATTTCATTAACGTAACGTAATGGAGCAATTGCTACAGAAACAGAATGAGAAAATACAGGAAAGCATTCAAAAGAATAATGAGCAAATGCAGGAGAGCATAAAAGCAGAAATTGGAATTGTACAGGCTAGTTAGGAAGAACTTGACTAGTACCCGAATATCGCGATATATTCACGAGATAATGTCTTATGATGTTCAAATTAAGCACATACCAAGGAAGATGAATACTTTTAGCGACATGCTCTCCAGACTTAAGAAAACAAATCAAGTGCCAGAAAACAGTGATAGACCGTATCGGGAAGTTACGTTCTTCCTGCCTAGCCTGTACAATTCCAATTTCTGCTTTCATGCTCTCCTGCATTTGCTCATTATTCTTTTGAATGCTTCCCTGTATTTTCTCATTCTGTTTCTGTAGCAATTGCTCCGTTATAGCTACGAAATTTATTTCACTAACCTGACTTCCAGTTACTCTAGAGTTAGTCATACCATTATCTACCATGGGTCCTTCTATTTCGCTATTCTGGTTACCTCCCCCATCAGTTTCTCTATTCTCGGGCCCCTGCCCCACAATTCCATCCTCCCCTGAACTCATGCTATTTTCTAATTCCGTGCTGCCGTTACCTGCCTCTAACCTATCGCATACCTCCATTTGAATAACCCGATAACCTTTCCACTTCTTAAGTACATTAACCTATTCGCATAAACTACTTAAACTGTCTTACTTGTATTTCCTGAGTTGTTATGTCTACCTGATGAGCTGCGCCGTCCTCCCTGGTATAGCTGTGCGGTGGTTCAGGCGTCCCATATGCCGGGTTGGTATCCTGCGACGTCACTGCCCTCGGTGTAGCGCCGAACCGTCGTTGGCTCCTAGATCCTAGGTGCCCTGTGAGCACTTGCTGTCCCGTTGCTGTCTTCTACAGGATGAGTTCCTACCTCCTCAGGTGCGTGTCGGTTACAGAGGCGTCTAGGCGTCGTCGTCATTCCTTCTGGCGTCGGTTGCATCGGGCCCTACGTTGGGCGCCATTTGTGGCGGCGGCGGGCGTTAGCGGACGCCGGATGTCGTCGTCTTCGTTCCTCGGCCGCTCGTAATCGGCGTCTCGTGCTTATCGCCGGCCACACATAGTAAGGGTCAATGTAGGGCTGAGGGGAAACAGGTTGGTTCGATCTCAGGGTGTATAAAGGTCACAGATGACCTTCGTGTGTCCAGCAAGAAAGACGACACTATTCTCTGTACCGCACTTCTGATTTATTGTGTTTATCGTGACAACTGCACAAAATGCACCAGAATTCTCGGAGAACAATTTCCGAGGTTGTATATAATTTCTTGTCCCTTGTAACCGGTATTTCCCTGATGAAATTCTAATCCCCGAGGTAGCTAATTTCCGCACTGCATGTTCGCGGTGTCTTTCTATCATACATATTTTCACGTCTGCCTCCTCCAAGTCACCCCGCTGAAGTCCCCAATTCTAGCTCTGGTGCCTCCTCTGCACCTTCCCATCCGGACCACACAGATTTCTGCCCTTTTAGTTTAGAAAACATCCACCCTCGTTAAAATTAACGACCTAAGGGGACAAATATGTTTTCGAAACGCCCACTCCAAGAATCCTGACTGTTTTTCTTCGAGCATATGGTTTTCAGAAGTTCCCGTCACAATTTGAAGCGCTTTTTGAGACTCTAGGCAATAAATTCATAGCTGCCGGTGACTGGAACGCAAAGAATACACTTTGGGGATCTCGTTTAACCTACACCAGAGGCCGACAGCTCTATTTTGCAATAGCAAACAATAATTTACAGAGCTTATCAACTGGAGAACCAACATACTGGCCGTCGGATAGAAACAAAATACCGGATCTATTAGACTTCTTTATAACAAAGGGAATTTCACCAGATTATGTGACAATAGAGTCACGCTTCGACCTGTCTTCCGACCATTCTCTTATAGTAATGATGTTGAGCACCACTGTAGCTTTGAAACAACGACCATTCACTCTGAGTAACAGATACACTGACAGGGATCACTTTAAACAAATCATGGAGGATAACATACACCTAAACGTTAGCCTTAAAACATCTGAAGAAATAGAAGAACACGTAGCCAACTTTACCACGCTAATTCATTCTGCTGAGTTGAAGGCTACCCCAGAATTAAACCATAATAATTGCTTAACTGCTAATAAATATCCACAGATTATCCGCGAAAAAATAAAAACGTCCACAACTAAGAAGATACTGGCAAAATAGAAGGTATTCTAGCGATAAAAATTTATTTAACAGATCTTCACAAGAGCTAAAACGACTGATACAGGATTTTAAAAATTAGAATATCCAGGAATACTTGAGAAATTTAACTCCTACAGAAGCTACAGATTATTGGCTCTGGAAGGCCAATAAAAAAGTTGAAACAACCAACGGAGCCGGTAGCCCCACTTCAAAATAATGGTGGCACTTGGGCAAGAAGTAGTCAAGAAAAGGTGGACCTATTTGCCGAACATCTTTCTTCTGTATTTCAACCCTTTCCTTCGTGCATCCAGAAAAAAGACGAAGATGAGATTAAGGAATATCTCTATACTCCATTTCAAATAGCACTTGCAATTCCGCCTATATTATATAGCGAGACAAGAACAGTTATAAGCCAGTTAAATGCAAAAAAGACCCCAGGATATGATCTCATCACTGGACGAATGCTTCAGGAGCTACCATTTAAAGCAATCATAATCATAAGTTGTATGTTTAATGCTATATTAAGGACTGATTACTTCCCTGGAGCTTGGATAGCACAGATCATAGTCACTCTAAAGCCAGGAAAACCTCCACATGAAGTAAAATTTTACAGACCAATTAGTTTGCTCCCAGTGCTTTCTAAATTATTTGAGAAGTTACTTCTCATTAAACTGAAACCTCACTTGTCTTCACTGATTCCCAGCTTCCAGTTTGTATTCCAACCCCAACTCTCCACAATTGAACAAATACATCGAATAACTGAAGTGATTAACCACGCATTTGAACGACGACAGTACTGCTCAGGAGTATTTCTTGATGTTAGTCAGGCATTTGATAAAGTTTGGCATGCTGGACTAAAGTTTAAGCTGACGAAATCTTTGCCATATCATTTTTATATGTTATTAAAATTTTACATAGAAAACAGATATTTTCAAGTAAAATTCCAAGATAGCCTTACAGAACTTCATCCTATTAAGTCAGGCATACCACATGTTAGTGTGCTAGGACCAATTCTATACATATTGTATACTGCTGACCTACCAACGAAAGAAAACACAACTACAACAACTTTTGCAGATGATACAGCCATCCTGTCAGCTCATGAAGATACTACTACTGCTTCCCAAATTGTACAAGACCATCTTTCTAACATCGAAATCATTGACAGACGACTCACCTGGAAAAAACACATATGGACCAAACGCAAACAGCTAAATTTAAAATACTCCAAAATGCACTGACTTCTTGCACCTAAATCACAACTCTCAGTGACAAGTAAACTAATCATCTACAAAACTATTCTGAAACCAATTTGCACATATGGAATTCAACTATGGAGTACAGCGAGCAACTCAAACATCGAAATACTAGAACGTTTTCAATCCAAAACTCTGCGAACCATTGGTAAGATCCCCTGGTACATCGGTAATAAGTACATCTACCATGATTTTAAACTCCCAACAATCAAACAGGAAATCGCATAATACAGACTGTCCTACCAAAAGCGTCTCTATAGTCATCCCATTACACTGGCAATAAATCTACTTGACAACATCAGCAGCACAACAAGCCAATTACAGAGAAACCAAGTCTTGGAATTGCAGTACAGATTTGCACTCAAATTATAAGCAAATTAATGGCCAATGGGCCATAGTTTGTAAAAGTAATATGTTATCATTGTTACTTATTGTTCAACTATTGAACAGATTGTAATTTTGCAAATGTTTAAATAAAAAAAAATGTTATATGTTTCATTCACAGTCTCCTTTAACCTCTATGGTCATAACATAGATTTGTACTTGAGAAACACTTATTTATAGTTGTTTTACTTTCCGCACTCCAGGGTTTTTAACATTTTTTGCCTTTTCATTCGCTTTTAACTCAACACTCTCACATTCACTCCTACATTCATATCACCAGACTCCTTGGAGGGTAGCGAATGATTTTGGATATAAAAAAATCCCCAGCTGGAAATCGAACCCGGAACCTAATTCAGACTAATGGAACACAGAAGCCAAGCTTTTTTTCAAATGCTGTTTATTGTTCCAATTAGTAGAGACAATGAAAAGTAATTATATTCAACTCAGGCACAAACGCACCATAAATATAACTAATTTATGTTGTTTCGGTTCATTTACAGTGACATGAAGAAATCCTATAAATCATTTTAAACCTTCTGGCCCTAAATTCTACTTAATGATATCTAGTAACAGGCTTGAGACAGAAAATGCTAGGAGTAATTGGATACAAGTAAAAGTTGCACGAAATATTTTTACGTGGATTTATGAAAGGTAATACTTCCGCAAAGAGAATTTAAATTCTCAGATCTTATGGCCACATAATACTGAGAGCAGTTCTAGTACTCATTTATTTTTTAAGTCATAGTACACATTTCAAAACTTTTGCCACATCAATAAAAAGATTACTGTGCAACACATGTATAATATTTAGTACTGTGGCAGGAATAGATACTGAACGACGAATGAGTAGCTAGCAGTGATAATCAAGATTACTTGATTACTTTTATATATTGTAACAAAGACGACAGGTCCGGTTACTATATCAGGTCCGGTTACTTTTCTGTCATTCTTCTAAAATTGTACCACAAATGCTGTAGCGGGATAAATCATATCAGTTGCTAAAGCAAATTCTTAAACAAAATATTCGCCAACCGATCATTCCGTGTGGCAGGTAGAGGCGTGTATCAGCCAGAATTTGCTCCAACTCAGGGTAAAACCATCATTAAGGTGACGATGCAGACAATGCTGGACAAAAGGCGAAAAATCCTTTTGTGCCTTTTGTTAGGCTAATAGGGACGCCATGTGCAGTGAGGCGGAATCCCCTTCTGGAACTCCCGCCACAACCAGGCATGCCTATAGGTGGAAATTCGGAAGCCGCGCGTACAATATGAATTTCCACCAATCACTGCAAACTGCGTGGACAGAAGGTAAGGGTATAGTCAGGGGAAATGGGAAAGTTATAAAACCGGCGAACACGCATTTTAAAACCCCAGTCATGTAGTCCATCCCGACCCCAGTCCTGTGATACACCCCAGTCACGTAATACCCCCAGTCATGTAGTACATCCCGACCCCAGACCTGTGATACACCCCAGTCATACAATACACCCCGAGCCCAGTCCTGTAATACACCCCGCGAGTCCTACAACACACACCGAGAGCTCTTCAACACACTCCGACATTATTACAACACCCCTGCAACATTAGTATCAGCGCCGTCCAGTACCGCGAGGAAAAGTCAGTGACGAAGTCGATAACAAAGGGTATATGGTAGGAAGAGTAGCATTTACTGTGGACTGGAATAAAAAAGGTTTCACAATAATAACTGTGGTTACTATTTCTTCAACACCCACGAGATAAGATCTCAGCCGAGGCAATCTGTGTGAGACCTTATAGGACGACCAGCCGCAATGCACAGTCAACTGTGAGTTGTGATAGCCTTGCACAGTCCTTTCGGTATGTTTCTTCACTTTCTCTGTCTCTCATACCCTAATTACGACGTTACAATCACCCGCAACGCTCGTTGAATCTTCTCACGATGACACACCGCGCAGCCATCTCACACTCACTGACACACTGACCGACTCATGTCTGTAACTGTAATTCTAAAACTCACTTATTCAGGCCTCCTTATGTAGTGGGAACGACACCACACGGACCTTTCTCGATTCCAAACACTCACCGGAAATAACGCAGCTAGAAGTCTCGAGAACGTTCTCCACACCCCTTTTGTTTCCACTGCTTCTATTTTAATAGTCACTACATAGAGCAGTCCCGCGAGGCAGCCCGACTCTGAACGTCTTATCCTGCTCGCCGGCACGGCATGTGGTGCGAATTAGATTCGTCCCGTCCGTTCTTTATTGGTCGCCGCACCCGACGTCACGACATAAAATGAATATAATTCATTCACAATAAGTAATGAGGATATCGTAATTGATGGCTGTAAGTAGTTTCCGTTTTCATGATTACTTTATACGTTCTCAATTATCATTGTTACTTAAACCTTAGAGCACTGGTGCTATAAACACAATTGATAATTCCTAAAAACGATATTATAGCATTTTGATGATGCTAGGATTGCTACTATAATCGCTCCACTCTTAGATCCGCACTTAATGTAAACACAAGCCGTCAACAAGGAACCCACGATACACCGAAACCGAAGCACACCATAAAATATAGTATGTCGGCGATTATCTGTGAGTTTACAAAATGTATAATAACCCTGGTAAAGACTACTTGAGTATACGGTGATAGCAGCGCTTTTCCTAAAACTGCCGAGTAAATATCGTTCTGCTGCAACATAAACACGAGACATGAGTCCATGTGGCGTTTGTTTGTGTTAGTCGCAGCTGATACGAACATCAGGTTATCGCGGAGGGATACAAGGTCCAGATCTAAGGCTGGATGAAGTATAATTTCATGATAAAATAGTGCAACCTCATCGAAGAAAAAGAATCTAAGAAGCACAGGTTGACCGTGAACACCAACAGAATAATAATTGCCGCTTATTCATTTTGAATATAATGTGACTCTGCCATTCGCAGTCTAGATATATAATTTCGGTTTCATTTTATAACTCACGGAACTTACAAATTCGAACATTACACAATCAGCCTTTGTCACTCTTATAGTACAGGGTGGGTCAAAGAAACGGGAAATTTTAATTTTGTTGTTGTTAGTACATGGTTTATATCAGAAGGCTTAGATTCATGTCATTGTTGAGCGTGATAGTTGCAAATTTAGTACAGATGGAACGGTGAACTTGTGAGCAAAGAGGATTTGCTTTAAAATCTTATTATCTAAAAGGTCAAAGCGCCGAAGCTGCTCGTAATGAGTTTCGTCGTCATTTTCAACTCCGTCGTCATGATGCTGTGCCCTCTGGTCATGCGATAAATGGCTGGTTCGTAAATCAGAAGAAACAGGCTCAACACTAAAAAAGAAACCTCCAGGTAAACCAAAATCTATTGGTACACCTGAAAATATTGAGCAAGTTAGAGTTGCTATAGTGAACAGCCCGACACGTCCAGTCCGGAGACATTCTCTGGCACTTAACATGGATCGCTCTAGTGTACGAAGAATACTGAAAAACGATCTAAAATTTCACAAGTTGCAAGTTGTGCATAAATTAAATCAGCAGGACGTAAATAATCGTGTCATGTTATGTGAGCGGTTTTTAAATGAGATCGAAAATAACGAAGAAGTTCTTCCGAATTTATGGATGTCTGATGAAGCCCACTTATTATGGGATCAACAGAACTACTTGGTTTCAGCAAGAACAGCACATACTGCACAAATCTCTATGACGGAACTGCAAAATTTCTTTGGTTATCATGTCTTATCGAGAAATGGAAACATTCCGTGGCCTGCACGATCCTTTGATTTGTCTGCATGTGATTACTTTTTATGGGGGTATCTCAAAAAGCCACGAGACATTGACGACCTGAAGACAGAAATTCGTGAAGAAATTCCATGAATCCCAGTAGTTATGTTGCAAAGAGTGATGAGAAACTTTAAAGATCGATTACAAGAATGCGTTCGTGTTGGTGGTGGACACTTAAAGGATGTTATTTTCAAGAAATAGTGGTTATAGCAAATGACGTACTATTTGATAGATCTTCATGTAATAAAAATTCATTTAATACATTATCTAAGATTTCATTTCACAATTTCAAAATTTCCGGTTTCTTTGACCCATCAGGCAGTGAGACGGCAATTGTTACATAGAAAACAAATCTGATGTGTTGCACTCACAGGACTTTCTCTACTCTTGTACTATTCTTACAAACTCTTATTCCTATATCTCCTTCGTGTTAGTTGAGATAAACATTTGAACAAATTATCTTATTGTTTATTTCTTTGTAGGTACAACGGGAATATTAGAATACAGTAAGCTTTGAGCGATAGTCAAATGTTTTAAACCTTTGAGATCCCGTTCTCTTTGCACGCTTAACATAAAAAAAGGAACAACGATGTTCCATTTCACGAAAGTTTTAAGTTTTCCGAAACTGACACAAATAACATGGAATATCTCCGAAATGGTCCACTCTACAAAAAAAATTATTGAGACATAAATTGTGTGTTTTAGCAGGGTCTACATTTTTTGTAGAGTAAAATTTGGTTTATCTCTTACGGTTTACGGGTTATTCAAAAGTCGTCCAGAGTAAACAGGACTACGTAGACTATAACCAGAAAATTCAAAATATGCATTTCATTTGTCATACAAATATTTTAAACATATGACATTTTAATCAAAATCGTTAGAGCCATTTTCAAGAAAATCAAAATTTTCGAAAAATTGTTCATCTAAAGAGTAGTTTAGTGTGGGACTATTTTCTTCAAAATCTTCGTGTCATATCCTTAAAAGACATTAAGCTTAAATATCAACTTTGGTTTTTAACCGACTTTTCGTTTTTGAGTTATGCTGTCCACAGACTGACAGACACAGACTGAGACACACACACACACACACACACACACACACACACACACACACACACACACACACACACACACACACCTTTTTCTAAAAATGCTCTTTTTGGATTCAGGGAGTCTCAAAACATATATTTCCGGTGAAATCTCGACATAGAATTTTTGGGTGGAATACAATACCTCCTACTTACAGTAGGGAAAGTAAAAACTGTGCAACATTGAAGCGAATACATGACAACTGTGAAGAGTTGATCCAATAAGTTGCAGAAAACTTGACACCTGATGAGTTTCAAAAGCAGTTCATTTTTCATTTCATAGATGTTATAAACACGTAGAATTATATATCTGTAAGCATAAAAAGAATACATAGAGCGAATTTAAGCATGAATAGGAAGTGGATAAAACATAAGCGCCATCAGAGTGCAGTGTTATCTTAAGTATAAATTCAGTGTAGTCCCTGTAAAAAAGTCACACATTCTTTCATTCCTAATGATGTAATAGTACTAGATCAGAGTGACCAGTGAAGGCAATTTGGCTCATGAAAACGCAATGTTACCACTAAGAAACATCAATGCTCTCATATAAAAATTCCGTATTCTATTATATAGCTATAACCATTATATATCAACCATCTGACAGATCCTATTAAAACTTTAGAGCTTCATCTGGAAGCTTTGATTAACACATGACACTCGTAAATAGAGATAATGATGCAGGAATAATGAGCTTTTGAAACAACACATCATTTTGTATTCATGGTATATCTGGGTCCTCTGCTATGAACGTGAATTCGGAAAGCGATATGAGTTTGCGACGGCCGTAACGGCCCACTTTACAAAGTGTTATGGCTAATTAAAGGTACGTGACATACACCAGCGTAAACATCACCATGGCAACAGCGCTGTGCCAGGTATGATACTTAAAATAAACAAGAGGCGAATTGTCAACATGATTGTATGACTTTGGACGTCACAACCCTAATTTGCATCTGCACTGCAGGGAACAAACTATATTTGCAGTGATGGTCACTCTACTCCCGGCTCCAATCAATTCCACCGCACAGAGCAGTAAAAGAACGTCAGCTGCTCAGAAGCCTAATCAGACACAGCAACAGAGAGACAAGCTTCTCCAACAAAAGACTGAGAGAAATATGCTAACCCCGACATAATGTATCCACGCAAAAAGCGGGATGGTTTTAGCTATTCCATACTTTAGGGTGATTAGCCTAGCAAAGTATGCCTGCCCTTCAAGTTTATATGATGAAGTGAACTGCTACGTAGCAGTAGGTAATAGGAATTGAGAAAAATATGTAGATGTGTTGCCCTATTTCAAATGTTCCCAAATATTTTTGAATACCAAATCCCTGTGCTTACATATTGTCAACATCGCAAACCTCCGACTTAAAATTAATATACATAAAATAATCGTGCACATAAGTTTAATTAGAACCGAAACGTTCAAAAACCTTAAGTTAACTTTACTTTTTACACAACGGATAGACCTACTTCGAAATATCTACACACTTATCTTTTAACGCATGTTTTCATTGAAAGGTTATTCACCTCTTCCCTGAAATTCATTGAGAAGAATTCGACTGCTTTGTACGACACAAATCTTTGAAGTCAGAAACCACATACGTAAAGTAAATCCTCGAAATTATTTCAGTATATATTTCTTCCTCTATTTGTTTTAAAACAAGCATACAAATACATGTTCGCGTAAATATGTAAAAACTAACAAAATAATGGCACCTTTATTCGCTAACCTAGAAACTCCTTTAAATTTAGCCAAAATCTGCTTAATGATCAACGTTTAAAATCTTTCTACAACTGAAAGTAAGTGGAAATTTCAACCTGTTTTTGTTATACTATGCTTAATATGGATTCCAAAGATCCCGTCTTTTTTAACAAATTCGTACCTAATTTTTTATTATTGAATTTAGGGAATTATTCTATGGATTTTTCTAAGCCCCTTCAAATTTTCATCGTAATCTTCACATTTTCGATTAAAGAAAATTTATTTTTTTAAAAATGATTGTTTATGAAACATTTTTCCCAAATTGAATATTTCAGTGAATGGTTTTTCCTCTGAAGACTGATAAGTTCTGAGAAAATTTCTACCAAATAAGCCCTCGAAAATCAGATTTCATCTTTCACTCAAGCTATTTTTTGATAGGCATAGTTAGTGACAAAAACGTAACATTCGTCACTAAGCATATACAATCTATAAATAGCTCTACTTCGACATAACCACCTACCTTCAGTGTGGGACAATGAATGGTTATAAATGTTTGAAAAAACGTAGGCTTTTACGGTCGGGGTCAGTATAACTGGAACTTATTTTCGGGTTGGTACGCCATGGTCTACTGGAGATAGATATTCCTGACGTTTCGCCCACAGACGAGGCTGACCTCTTCAGTGGCGCCGTTGAAGATTCCTCAGAGAAGGTTTCGCTGTATCTGAAGTATCGAGCTGACACGAGGTCTTAATCATCACCATGGTTACAATATGCAAGGCCTTTGGACAACTGGACCATATTTTCTCAGACGATATGTTAAGAGTCCTCCATTATGTTCTCACCACATGTTTCCAGTAGAACCATTCGTTCTATAAAGAGATAGTGCTGTCACTCGGAGCCCTCCGAGTTCGGAGATAATAAACCCCATGGAATATTTTTATTCTACTGCTCTAGACACAGTTTCACTTGAACAAACATTTCGTTATGTGGATGACACCTTCATCGTATGATCCCACGGAGAGACGGCTCTCCAAGCCTTTTTTCTACACCTGAACACTATTAATCCTGGCATCCAATTCACCAGAAGAAGGAAATAATTTACAGCTAGCGTTTTTGGACATTTTGGTCAGCAGGAAGTTCAACGCCACACTTTGACACACTACCTATCACAAGTTCACTCATACTAACTCAAAGCATCATCCCAGACAAAAACGGGTCATGATCAACAGTCTAAATCGCGCTTCTTGAACTTGCGAACCACATTTGTTACAAGAACTCTGTCACCAGGAACAAGCATTGTACTCGAATGATTAATTATTCAATTCGAGGAGCGAAAAGAGTTTGGCATCCCGCCAGGCCTCAACTTACTCTTCAGAAGCCTAACCAACCCAAAAACAAAGGACCACATTTCCTGCATACTTCAAAATTGTAACCAATCGGATTGAGCACATACTCAAGCGTCAGTGCCAATATTTTTTTCAATCCTACAGGCCAATTCAGCAATTTACTACGCTCAGTTAAACATCCTCGGGAACCTCTGTCGCCAGCCAGTGTGTACCATATTCCCTGTTCTTGAGGTTCTGTTTACATTGGAACTACACAGCACAGCGTTAACGTCAGGCTTTCTGAGCACAAAACAAGCCACCTCTGGGCCAAATAGAAGGAACCCCATCACCGAACACGCCATTGAAGCCGAGGCTAAGTACGTCATTAAGTTCCAAGATATGAGCATCCTTCCGTTAATAAACACGTCCACCAATTCGAATAAATCCACTGTCCAGGAACAGGTTGAAGCAAGGTACTTTGGATTCCGTTGGTAGCGACATCTGGTTCCGCAAGACTACATTACACTTCTCCTATACACAGAGTATGTAGTAATTACGAGCATCTATTAGTCTTGCTTTCAGATCTCCTTGCATATTTGCTTCATGAAGTAGCCGTTATTTGAATATGAACACACAAGCTGATGTACCTAGCACGATCTCCAATATTAAAGTCAAGCGGTGAAAAGTATTGTCTTCATTAGGGTGACTTCGTCTGGTAGTGCGCTGATTGGAAAGAAAGTGCTGTAGAGACTTTTTTGTGTGAAGGGATGGCTGCTACATTTACCAATTAGTTCATCAGGCTACGAAAATTACTGATGAGACAAACAGGCTACGAAAATTACTGATATACAATCAAGTTCATCAAGAAGCTTTTCCTAAGAGGTATAGTGTAGAATATCAAGAAACGCATACAAAAGTGTAATGTGCACAAAATCGAGGCGCAACAGCCCTTTCCGGGCCTTCACCTGTCGTCCGAGCGCTGCGTCTCCCAAACACAAGCGTCATGAGTACTATACTTTGGACGTGGTCAGCGCCCGTTCCCTCCCGGCCGGTTACACCGCTTCCCAACAAGAGATCGCTACTTATCAGTCAAATAGCCCCTCAATTGGCCCCACAGGGACCTAACGAGGATGAGTCTATCCCGGACCACGTCTCCCAGCGGGAGAAAACCCCGAGGCCAGTACCGGGAATCGAACCCGTGTCTCCCGCTTGGTAAGCAGCAGTGCTATCACCGCGCTAAGGAGACAACCATTTAAGGGTAGAATAGATAGTATAGTATATATTCTATATAGAATAGAATAGATAGTACACACACACACACACACACACACACACACACACACACACACACACACACAGGTATCCCAAAAAGACGCCGGCAATGCTTAGTATGTTGTGTGGGACGGCAAACTGGTTGCTTTGCAAATAGGAACTCCTATACGGAAATGCACAGTTTGGATGCTGTGGCGCATCGAAGTGTGAGATGAGTGTACGTTCACGTGTCGTCAATAAACCCAACATCGAGCAGTCTACATTAGAAATGGGCTTCGAACTGTGTACTTCCTACACCATTGCAGAGCCTACATCGGCGGTGCCGAGCCTTATGCACATGACCCAATATCTGCGATTGTCTTTGAAGATTTTCAATTGCTCCTCCGCTGACGTTACAGAAGTGTCATACATCATACTCTTCATACAACTCCACAGAAAATAGTTGAGCAGTGTCAGATCTGGTGATCATGCTGGTCATGAAACTGGTCCACCTCTACCAATCCTTCGATCTGCATATGTGACGTTGAGGTTATTCCGCGCATTTACATTCAAAGTGTGCTCAAGTTGGCCATTTCAGCAGTTGTGTACTGGTATGTATCGCACTGCTCTTAAGAAATGCTACTCTACTGGAAACTACACAAGGGACGCAGTAGGATGTGCACCCTGTGAAGGAATTTAGCGAACGTGCAGGAACGTTATTATGCTCAGGTCGTTCATCCCAGTACGCAGATGGCTAAAGGGCTACATACCTTCCGTATTAAGATACCTACCAAAACCAATGTTAACAAATTGTCACAAACGTTCGTTCTCAAACTTCGACGCTCTCCAGCTCCAAACCCTGCATTTCCATATAGGGGTTCCTATTTTAAAATCGATCAGTTTGCCTTGCCACACAACATACTAAGCGTTGTCGGTGTTTTTTTTTTTTTTTTTTTTTTTTTGGGGGGGGTCATCTAGTACACACATGCGCACATTCTTTCACCCTTGGAAGATACTGCTTCGGTTACACGTTAACCAGCGGTTCTACATGATGAGTATAACAAATATGTACAATACACTTATTGTCAAAAAAAGATAACTTGTGTCAAACATTTGGAACATCTAGCTCCTTGACGAATGGCTGTAAATCGCTTATTATTTCACTAGCTGTCATATAAGATTGTGTGAGTAATGCCGTACTGCATTTTTACCTTCATTTAAATGAACTTATCCACAATTTAATGTTAAAATGTCATGCAAAGCTTCATTTCAAAGAGAGATTTGGCAACATCTCGCTA